>JARQWZ010004821.1:10000-90000 GCA_033150135.1 Gobio occitaniae | reverse complement strand
TAGATGGATGAATAGATGGATGAATAGATGGACAGATGGATGAATAGATGGATAAATAGATGGATGAATGGATGGATGGATGAATAGATGGATAAATAGAAAGATGGATGGATGAATAGATGGATGGATGGATGAATAGATGGATGGATGGATGAATAGATGGATGGATGGATGAATAGATGGATAAATAGATGGATGAATAGATGGACAGATGGATGAATGGATGGATAAATAGATAGATGGATGGATGAATAGATGGAGAGTCCATCACATTATTTCTACAATTGTTTGTATTTGTAATTATTTTTATTATTCATTTTCATATATATATATATAATTTCATAGATAGATAGATGGATGGATGAATAGATGGATAAATAGATGGATAGATGGATGAATAGATGGATAAATAGATGGATAGATGGATGAATGGATGGATGAATAGATGGATAGATGGATGAATGGATGGATGGATGGATGAATAGTTGGATAAATAGATAGATGTATGGATGAATAGATGGATAAAAAGATGGATAGATGGATGAATGGATGGATGAATAGATGGATAGATGGATGAATGGATGGATGGATGGATGGATGAATAGTTGGATAAATAGATAGATGTATGGATGAATAGATGGATAAAAAGATGGATAGATGGATGAATGGATGGATGAATAGATGGATAGATGGATGAATGGATGGATGGATGGATGGATGAATAGATGGATAAATAGATAGATGGATGGATGAATAGATGGATAGATGGATGAATGGAACGATAAATAGATGGATAGATGGATGGATGGATGGATGGATGGATGAATAGATGTATAAATAGATAGATGGATGGATGAATAGATAGATGGATGGATGAATAGATGGATGGATGGATGAATAGATGGATGGATGGATGGATGGGTGAATAAATAGATGGATAAATAGATGGATGAACAGATGGACGGATGGATGAATAGATGGATAGATTAATAGATGGATGGATGAATAGATAGATGGATGGATGAATAGATGGATAAATAAATAGATGGATGGATGAATAGATGGATAAATAAATAGATGGATGAATAGATAGATGGATGGATGAATAGATGGATAAATAAATAGATGGATGGATGAATAGATGGATAAATAAATAGATGGATGAATAAATGGATGGATAGATGGATGAATAGATGGATGAATAGATAGATGGATAGATGGATGAATAGATAGATGGATGGATAAATAGATGGATAAATAAATAGATGGATGGATGAATAGATGGATGGATGAATAGGTAGATGGATGGATGAATAGATGGATAAATAAAT
This sequence comes from Gobio occitaniae, assembly GCA_033150135.1. NCBI lineage: Eukaryota > Metazoa > Chordata > Actinopteri > Cypriniformes > Gobionidae > Gobio > Gobio occitaniae. Next base: position 88,669 of record JARQWZ010004821.1, on the reverse strand, counting down.
GGAATTTTTCATCCATCCATCTATCTATTCATCCATCCATCTATTCATCCATCCATCTATCTATTCATCATCCATCTATTTATTTATCCATCTATCCATCCATCCATCTATTCATCCATCCATCTATTTATTTATCCATCCATCCATCTATTCATCCATCCATCTATCTATTCATCCATCTATCTATTTATTTATTTATTTATCTATCTATTCATCCATCCATCTATTCATCCATCTATTCATCCATCCATCCATCTATTCATCCATATATTCATCCATCCATCCATCTATTCATCCATATATTCATCCATCTATTCATCCATCCATCTGTCTATTCATCCATCTATTCATCCATCCATCCATCTATTCATCCATATATTCATCCATCTATTCATCCATATATTCATCCATCCATCCATCCATCTATTCATCCATCTATTCATCCATCCATCTATTCATCCATATATTCATCCATCTATTCATCCATCCATCTATCTATTCATCCATCCATCCATCTATTATTGCATCCATCTATCTATTCATATATATATATAATTTCATTGATAGATAGATGGATGGATGAATAGATGGATAAATAGATGGATGAATGGATGAATAGATGGATAAATAGATAGATGTATGGATGAATAGATGGATAAATAGATGGATAGATGGATGAATGGATGGATGAATATATGGATGAATAGATGGATGAATAGATGGATAAATAGATGGATAGATGGATGAATGGATGGATGAATAGATGGATAAATAGAAAGATGGATGGATGAATAGATGGCTGGATGGATGAATAGATGGATAAATAGATGGATGAATAGATGGACAGATGGATGAATGGATGGATAAATAGATAGATGGATGGATGAATAGATGGAGAGTCCATCGCATTATTTCTACAATTGTTTGTATTTGTAATTCTTTTTATTATTTATTTTCATATATATATATAATTTCATAGATAGATAGATGGATGGATGAATAGATGGATAAATAGATGGATAGATGGATGAATAGATGGATAAATAGATAGATGGATGGATGGATGAATAGATGGATAAATAGATGGATAGATGGATGAATAGATGGATAAATAGATAGATGGATGGATGGATGAATAGATGGATAAATAGATGGATAGATGGATGAATAGATGGATAAATAGATAGATGGATGGATGGATGAATAGATGGATAAATAGATGGATAGATGGATAAATAGATAGATGGATGGATGGATGGATGGATGAATAGATGGATAAATAGATAGATGGATGGATGAATAGATGGATAAATAGATAGATGTATGGATGAATAGATGGATAAATAGATGGATGAATAGATGGATAAATAGATGGATAGATGGATAAATAGATAGATGGATGGATGAATAGATGAATAGATGGATAAATAGATAGATGGATGGATGAATAGATGGATAAATAGATAGATGGATGGATGAATAGATGGATAAATAGATAGATGTATGGATGAATGGATGGATAAATAGATAGATGGATGGATGAATAGATGGAGAGTCCATCACATTATTTCTACAATTGTTTGTATTTGTAATTCTTTTTATTATTTATTTTCATATATATATATATATAATTTCATAGATAGATAGATGGATGGATGAATAGATGGATAAATAGATGGATAGATGGATGAATAGATGGATAAATAGATAGATGGATGGATGGATGAATAGATGGATAAATAGATGGATAAATAGATAGATGTATGGATGAATAGATGGATAAAAAGATGGATAGATGGATGAATGGATGGATGAATAGATGGATAGATGGATAAATAGATGGATAAATAGATGGATGTATGGATGAATAGATGGATAAAAAGATGGATAGATGGATGAATGGATGGATGAATAGATGGATAGATGGATAAATAGATGGATAAATAGATGGATGTATGGATGAATAGATGGATAAAAAGATGGATAGATGGATGAATGGATGGATGAATAGATGGATAGATGGATAAATAGATGGATAAATAGATGGATAGATGGATGGATGGATGGATGGATGAATAGATGGATAAATAGAAAGATGGATGGATGAATAGATGGATGGATGGATGAATAGATGGATGGATGGATGGATGGATGGGTGAATAAATTGATAAATAGATGGATGAATATATAGATGAATAGATGGATAGATGGATGAATGGATGGATGGATGGATGAATAGATGGATAAATAGATAGATGTATGGATGAATAGATGGATAAAAAGATGGATAGATGGATGAATGGATGGATGAATAGATGGATAGATGGATAAATAGATGGATAAATAGATGGATAGATGGATGGATGGATGGATGGATGGATGAATAGATGGATAAATAGAAAGATGGATGGATGAATAGATGGATGGATGGATGAATAGATGGATGGATGGATGGATGGGTGAATAAATTGATAAATAGATGGATGAATATATAGATGAATAGATGGATAGATGGATGAATGGATGGATGGATGGATGAATAGATGGATAAATAGATAGATGGATGGATGAATAGATGGATGGATGGATGAATAGATGGATAAATAGATAGATGGATGGATGAATAGATGGATGGATGGATGAATAGATGGATAAATAGATAGATGGATGGATGAATAGATAGATGGATGGATGAATAGATGGATGGATGGATGAATAAATAGATGGATAAATAGATGGATGAACAGATGGACGGATGGATGAATAGATGGATAGATTAATAGATGGATGGATGAATAGATAGATGGATGGATGAATAGATGGATAAATAAATAGATGGATGGATGAATAGATAGATGGATGGATGAATAGATGGATGAATAGATAGATGGATGAATAGATGGATAAATAAATAGATGGATGGATGAATAGATGGATAGATTAATAGATGGATGGATGAATAGATAGATGGATGGATGAATAGATGGATAAATAAATAGATGGATGGATGAATAGATAGATGGATGGATGAATAGATAGATAGATGGATGGATGAATAGATGGATAAATAAATAGATGGATGAATAAATGGATGGATAGATGGATGAATAGATGGATGAATAGATAGATGGATAGATGGATGAATAGATAGATGGATGGATAAATAGATGGATAAATAAATAGATGGATGGATGAATAGATGGATAAATAAATAGATAGATGGATGGATGAATAGATGGATAAATAAATAGATGGATGAATAAATGGATGATAGATGGATGAATAGATGGATGAATAGATAGATGGATAGATGGATGAATAGATAGATGGATGGATAAATAGATGGATAAATAAATAGATGGATGGATGAATAGATGGATGGATGAATAGGTAGATGGATGGATGAATAGATGGATAAATAAATTGAATTTTTCATCCATCCATCTATCTATTCATCCATCCATCTATTCATCCATCCATCTATCTATTCATCCATCCATCTATTTATTTATCCATCTATCCATCCATCCATCTATTTATTTATCCATCTATTCATCCATCCATCCATCCATCTATTCATCCATCCATCTATCTATTCATCCATCTATTTATTTATTTATCTATCTATTCATCCATCCATCCATCTATTCATCCATCTATTCATCCATCCATCCATCCATCTATTCATCCATATATTCATCCATCTATTCATCCATATATTCATCCATCTATTCATCCATCCATCCATCCATCTATTCATCCATCTATTCATCCATCCATCCATCTATTCATCCATCTTTTTATCCATCCATCTATCTATTCATCCATCTATTCATTCATCCATCCATCCATCTATTCATCCATATATTCATCCATCTATTCATCCATCTATTCATCCATCCATCCATCTATTCATCCATCTATTCATCCATCTATTCATCCATCTATTCATCCATCCATCCATCTATTCATCCAACTATTTATCCATCCATCCATCTATTTATCCATATATTCATCCATCTTTTCATCCATCTATTCATCCATCCATCCATCTATTCATCCAACTATTTATCCATCCATCCATCTATTCATCCATATATTCATCCATCTATTCATCCATCTATTCATCCATCCATCCATCTATTCATCCAACTATTTATCCATCCATCCATCTATTTATCCATATATTCATCCATCTTTTCATCCATCCATCTATCTATTCATCCATCTATTCATTCATCCATCCATCTATTCATCCATATATTCATCCATCTATTCATCCATCTATTCATCCATCCATCCATCTATTCATCCATCTATTCATCCATCTATTCATCCATCTATTCATCCATCTATTCATCCATCTATTCATCTATCTATTCATCCATCTATTCATCCATATATTCATCCATCTATTCATCCATCTATTCATCCATCCATCCATCTATTCATCCATATATTCATCCATCTATTCATCCATCCATCCATCTATTATTCCATCCATCTATCTATCTATTCATCCATCCATCTATTTCAAATTTGATGGAGCAGGTCGTAGTTTGTCCATTTTATCTTCAATTTCACCCTTCACGTTTGATTGACAGGTGATTTGACCAATCACATCGCAGAATCTGCCGGTTTGTCCGACAAAGCAGCCGGAGAGTTAGTGGATTAACATCAGTGGACTTGAACTTGAAAAACGGTGTGTGTTGACGTCTTTCTGCGGTTAAAACAACATTTCTTTTAGTGTTCATTGATGTTTATTTGATGCTTATCAATGAACTAGAAGGAAGAGATGATGGGTTCATGAGCAGCTTTAACTGAGGAGCTGCAGCCACACATTAAACAGCCACAAAACACTATTTGAGGTTTACATTTCTTAAAAAAAGACAACATTTTAAAGTTGAGACTTTGTTTCACATCAAAAGTGTTGAATTGAACACAGAATCGATTCTGAATCGTTAGATAACGAATCGCGATGCATCGACCTTTTCTTCCACCCCTATTTTTATTATTAGGGTTATTTTATTTTATTAGTTAATTATTAGGGTTGTTATTGTTAACTAACACTAAAACCATAAAAAAACATTTTTCCAAGTTTTCCATTTTTCTACTGGTATTTCCAAGGCAATATTTCTCATTGTCAGTTAGTTAAAGTACTAAAATAAGTCAAACTAAATAAGCTAAAACTATAATAAAACTTAATAAAGACTATATATAAAGCTAAGTACAATTTAAATGAAAACAGAAAAAAATCGAATTCAAACTATATATAATATCAAATATACTACAAATAACACAGTGTCAATCAAACACACAAGTTAATGTTCAAATAGATAAATAAATATTGGTCCAAAAATGTTCAATTCTACTGTATCAATCAAAAATATTTCAGTTAAATAATCTTTAAATATTATGAATTTAGAATAAAAGTGAATTATTCAAATAAAATAATCTTAACGTATGAGATTTTAAAACAAAAGGAAACTTTTACAATACAATAAATCTAATTTAAATAATTTGTTTAAATGTGATTTGATCTTAAATCACAATATTTCAATCTGATATCAGTCACGAGTGTGTCAAAGAAATGTGATGATAATAAAGTGTGGTTGAGTCTGATTTCACTTGGGAAATTCATACAAGTTACTTAAAGAAAATGAAATTGAATCTAAACTAAAGGTCAGATCTAATGTATCAGCAAAATCAAAAGACAAAGAAGTTTCTTATAAACTCGTCTTCAGTCTGAAACTCAAGAAGTGCTGAAGGTGGCAGGAAGTGAGAGCATGAAAACAGGAAGTGCACTCACCTGCTCTGCTCATTGGGGTCGGTGTGGTCACAGCATGTCGGCGCGTCATGGGGACTCAAAGCCTCGTTGATTTCATCCTCGTTCTTTAATTTCTCTATTACCACGATGGCCAATAAAACCCCTAAAACGATCAGGCATCCAGTGGCCAACAGGGCAGACATGGAGCACTGGGATTCCTGCCAACAGAAGAACATCATGGCTGCGTCCCAATTCGCCTACTTATACTACGTCCTAAAAGTATGTACTCTTTTTGTGAAGAAAAAGTACATACTTTTGAGTGTGTAGCAGAAGAGTATGCAAGCTTTGGGACACACTACTTCGTCATCTTTAACGGACTCTGTTACGTGCGTCACCGTTTAAACTGCCCTGTCAATCATCGTCACAGTTCAAATCCTCCACTTTCAGTTTAATTTCCTACCGTATCGGAGAGAAATGTAGTCGCTCGTTTAATCTGCCTTTCGTGGGTCTTTAATGCAGAGACTCCTCTCATGTGTTTGCAAAGTTAATGGCCAAACGTATCATTACAAAAGTTCTCAAAGCTGCTGAAGGAGAAATATAATGTGGATAATATTGAATAAATATCTTTTCATCAGGTTAAATACTGATAATTGCTCACTCAAACCACTTTATCTAATCCTCTCCACTTAACCGTCAGACTCGCGTAACCGTCATGTTTGTAGTTTTTTAAACACTTTTTATCCGCGTTTGTAGTTCTAATCGAATCCTCGTCCATCTCGCAATGGGTTGTGGGCAATATCAGCCGTTAGAGTGCGCATCGATCTGCACTTCGGATTCTGACCGGAAATAGTAAACCATCCGGGAATCTTTGGAATACTTTTTTCAACATACTAAGATTTGGGACATACTAATTCTTTTTTCGAATACTATTTAGTACGGATAGTATGCGAATTGGGACGCAGCACATGTCCATATGAGATATAATCATCAAACCTGTAGACGAGATGAAGCTGTGTAGAATTCAGAAACTGGTTATTAGCGACACCGGTGGCCGTTAGGTGAACTGCAGCAGAAACGCATTGCTCGCTGGCACTCGTAAAACACTACGGCAAGCCATTTGGACTTTTATTAATTCCTAATGCTGCGATCACACCAAACGCGAATAGCGAGGGATTTCAATGTGAAGTCAATGGAAAGCGCGGCGCGATAGACGCGTTTCGCGCAGCGCGATGAACGCGATATTGCCTCATTTGCGCGTCCAGTTTGCGCGAATGACGTGAATTTGACGTGAATTGAGCGTCTTGCGCGAGTGGTAGGGGAGAACCGGGGTGAAAGTAACACGGGACGAAAGTAACAACGCGATTTTCTCCGAGCCCTGAATACATTTGCATTTCAAGCTATGACAGCACGTTCAACCCTTGACGGATCTGCCAAATATCACGTGATTCCGCCATCGTTTCCCGCGGTTAGGTCCGAAATGCAGTTTTCAAGTACGGCAAGTAAATTAATGAAGCTGTACTTTTTTTTCTAATTACAAGTTGTGTTTCTTGTTTCATGTGTCACAGTAATGATCAATCTACGGGTTATTTAGTGCTGTTACACACCCTGAAGGTTTGTCTTTTCAGAGTTTTTCAGTATAAAAGTAAATCGTGTTTAAATGTCAGGACTTCCTGTCGGGACGAAAGTAACACTTGTCACTTTTGTCCCGCTATTATATATATAATGCATATTATGCAAATTTAATTTAATTTAATTTTTATATTGTTCATACTGTTGAAGAAAAAACTTATCAAATAGATTGAGATTGCAAATAAAAAATATTCTAAACAATTCAAGTTTCTACTGTCATATTACATTTGAAACATTTGATGAACTTTAACATATAAAATGAAAATGTAATTTAATAATTTTTTTGCAAAGATAAAGGACAAAATATGTTTGCAGTTACATATTAACAAGGTCATAGTCAGGTATGTTTAATAAAAACAAGAGTAGCACCAAAAAATCTAGCTTGTATTGTTGTGTTACTGTCGTCCCACCTGATGGGGTCAAAAGTCACAATGTGCAGCTTATGTTCAAAGTGAAATTATACTGTAGTCGTTCTACATTTGTACAAAATACCACCTGCTATTGATAGGCCACACTTGTGAGTTATTGGCCACAGCAAAAATATATCTCAGTCTAAAACATTATCTTTTAAAATTACGATTTTCTGAAAAATGGTACTTTCGTCCCTGATCTCCCCTACTTTTTGTGCATTCACGCGTTTGAAGCGAATTCGCGTCTGACGCCCGAGTTGAAAAATCTGAACTTTGGCGTCAATTTGCGCCGCGTTAACCAATCAGGAGCCTGCTTGCTGCTGTCACGTCGACACAACCCGTCCCGTGCCTAGACAGGGCTTTCTCCTGTGTAGATATATATTCACATACACTTCGCATCAGCTGGGTATGGCAGGATATATGAGGCTGTCATAGCCTACCCTGGTTACCCAGTAAAAATAAATAAATTAAGATTTAAATTAATTTAATTAGTTGAAAATTAAATACACACTAATAAAAATAAATATATTAAGATATACATGAATATCAATAGTTGTAAATTAAATATTTTAAACTTTAGACTTGGGTATATTGGGCCGATTCACGCAAGAACTGTCATTCTGACTAACTGAAAACCGGAGAACAACAGTTTCAATAGCCTAAATTGCGATGGGTTAATTAAACTGAATGAACTAAATAAGCAGAAGAACGCCAACAGTCAAGCACAGACCAGTAGGCCTATTGAAGTGTTCAGGAGATATTTAATTGTCATATATCCTGCCATACCCAGCTGATGCGAAGTGTATGTGAATCTATATCTACACAGGAGAAAGCCCTGTCTAGGCTCTGCCCCGGGATGGGTTGTGTCGACCCATTCGTTAATCTGATTGTTTTATGAATAAAAGATTAAATGTAGCTGCAATAAACACGTTAAGAATCCGTAGCAGCGCAGGACTATAATTCTGCCGTGCGGTACTGAGGAAGAACTGATGACGGAACGATTTGATCTTCGGCTGACCAATCAGCAGAAAGGGGCGTATAAATCCCGCCCAGGTCTAGAAATCGAATATTCAAGCCGTTTATTAATTTTCCACCTCTGAACGAAAAACGAAAAATCAAGCGGAATTCTTGTTTTTCGTTTTGTTTAAAAAACGAAGAAGAAAAAAACGAAAAAGGAGCCGTTTTTTGCTTTTTAATACCGTTTCTATAAGGAAAATTGAATTAACGAAAAAGTACACGGACCGACCTGTGATGTTTTTCATCAAAGTTGCACTATTTAAACATTACCTGCACTTTTACAGAAGAAAAGTACATCTGCAATTTTTCCATTTCTGAAAAGGCTGGTGTTTGGATTTTTACTGTTTTTAATTTTTTTTTATTATTTTATGAAATTTGTTTATTATGGAGCATATTTGATGATGGGTACATTTTACTTTAGATCAGAAATACAATTCTTACTAGTAAAAATCATCATTTTTGATGATCATCATAATTACGTAGTTAGTAAAAATATAAATTGATGTATGTAAAAGTATTTCAACATGTTACATTTGTTATTTCTGATATCTGAAAATGTATTTCTGACATCAATAATTAGGAGAGTCATTTCAGATTTATAAAATGGCTTTCTTACAAGTAACAATCGCATTCATGATATCAGAAATTAACATTGTCACTAGTAGCAATCAAATTATTGATATACAAAAAACATTTTAACTAGTGAAAATGTAATTGTTGATATCAAGAATTCATTTCCTGGGCATGAATAAAAGCTAAAACGGCTTGCCATAAATTTTTACTAAAAGCCATTCAATTGTTGATAACAAGAATCGACATTTGCACTAGTAACCAGAAATTATGATTTTTTACTAAGAATTGTATTTCTGATGTGTGAAATTGGCATTTCAAAGTAAGAAATCTTGATATCAACAATATTTGAATGGCAGCCTATGGTGACGTTTAACTGAAATACAAATTACAGATATCAAGAATTATAGTTTTACTAGTTGAAATGTAATTCTTGATATCAAGAATTTGTATTTCCGCGAGTGATGACGTTATTGTTGATATCAAGAATTAACATTTTTACTAGTGGAAATTTAAATGTTGATATCAAGAACTCATATCCTGGTCAAAACAGCTTGCCATATTCTTACTAACAATCACATTCATGATATCAGAAATGAACATTTTTACTGGTAGAAATTCAATTGTTGATATCATGAATAGACATTTGCACTAGAAACCACGTAATTATTGATGTAAAAGAATTGTGGTTTTACCTAGTAATATTTCTGATGTGGGAAATTGGCATTTCAACTAAGAAATCAATTCTTGATATCAACAATAGAATTTGAATGGCAGCCTATGGTGACGTTTAACTAGTGAAAATAAAATTACAGATATCAAGGATTATAGTTTATACCAGTTGAAATCGAATTCCTGATATCAAAAATTGCCATTGTTAAAGGTAGAAATCTTATTTAGTGAAATTTGAATTGTTGATATCAAGAATTCATATCCTGGGAATAAAATGAATAAAAGTCAAAACGGCTTGTCGTAAACATACAGAGACTGAACGTGATTCAAGGCCCTGATATACCCACGGCAAAATTAGTTTTCATTCTTTGCTTAGAAGTAAAAAGAAGTCGGAAATACCTTTGCAGCGATATACCGTTAACAAACATCGCGCCGCCTTCCACGCTACTGTAGACTGTTAGATTACATGAATATGTAAATATGTGCAGCGCGTTTTCCTCTCAAAAACAAAATAAACACAACAAAAAATGACAGCAGTGAGAAAACAGCAGTTCAGAAATCTTCTGACCGATGCGGATTTGCACCAGATTTGCGATTCACTGTTAAAACCCAGATAACAATTTTTGGTTCCCAGACCATGTCTTGTTTTGAACTTATTTAATCAAAAGAAATAATACAATCACATTAACCTTCATATTGAGGATTAAATCAAATTGAATTTATGCATTAATATGTAAGATTTTGTAACTTGTATCACTGACACTGTAGCCTACCACAACCAGGTTTTACGTTTAAGTACCAAATAACAATTAGGCTACTTCAACACAATATGGGGTTTTAAAATATGAATTTTATTCACAGACATTAAAAAATGAATAAAGATTAACTTAACTGGGATAACATTGCATTGATTTCTTAACACTGAATTAACAGGACGTAGTCTACTTCTCTCTTTTGGTCAGTAAACAAAAACTTCTCGGTTGACATCATGTTGTCTTCAATTACGTGTCAAATATCTCTGAAATCACTTTTTACACTCGTATATTTATTAATTTTAACTTAATATTCAATAAAGATCGATCAGCTAATGTTAGTCAGTCGGTAAAAACGAAATTACCGTTAATTTCTAAATTACGCGAGTGCGCGTCTTGAAGACAGAAGAAAGCGCGTGCTGAAGAACCGCGCGCAGATCAGCGGCGCGCAGAAACGAAATACACAAATAAACCCGCGAATATAAAAAATAAAATCTAAAAATAACCTGCAGGGAACGTTTTGGGAAGGTTCTCTTTAGGTTATAAAAACCCCAGAAATAACCTGCACGGAACGTTCTCTTTAGGTAAAAAAATAACCCCCGTTCTGGGAACGTTCTCTTTAGTTTACAAAAACACAACCAATAGAGAACGTTCCCAAAACGTTCTTTGGTTCCCCACAAAAATAACCAAATTCTGTGTTTACTGGGAAGACGCTCTCGGGAGCGCGCGTAACCGTCACATCATTTTGAATAATATATTTTCCTGGCAAAACCGTCCCGTAAAAATCAGCTTTCATAGACAACATAGGAGTGGAAGGTCTCGTTTTTTAGGTTTCGTCTCAAGCCGTTCACACACAGGTAAATAATAATAATTGAAAATAACTCCACACAGCCCCTCCAAAGCCTCACACTTACCCTCGTATTAGACACATAGCCGTCGTGTAAGCTCTTATACGGAGAGGTCAGTTCTTGAGCATCTAGTAAGCGTGAAGATCTAAAATTAGAGCAGAGACTGTTCAGAGAACGACTGTGTACAAACACACACCATCCAACCTACAGCTGAAACGGGTTATATGTATTTAAACTATAGTGTGTATGTTATATGTTTATGTGTAATAAAGTGCGCTGGACTTACACTGGCATGTTGAGCAGGTGTGGAGGGTTTTCTTCTGACGCACAAAGGGAAATATCCTCTTATCATTAGTTCCTCATTCGCTTTTCATTCCTGTTTTTTTTTTTTTAAATACCACTTAATGTTCAAAAGGGCGTTAAACATCTATAGATCTCATCTTAAATATTGGAAACAGGTAATGGTTAGACTATACATGCTGCTATAAGATGTTATTAAAATAAATGAAATGGTATTAAAATGAATATTAGCTCAATCTTAAAGACATCAAAACTAATAATTTCACAGAAGACTCAACTCAAGGCATCACATATGAAAGCATATGGTAAAATCACATAAAGAGCACAGATTTTAAAACAGCATTTGCTGAAAAATATAGGATTAGCCTACATATGACAACTCTCAGTCAGTGCATTTCACTAATTATTACTAATTGAATTAAATATGCAATAAAGAAACAGTATTTTCTTGTAAAACCTACTCACGTAATCTTTGTTGGCAAATGTTAAACGTTATGTTCATAAAGTCCTGTTTTGCACGTCAACATCAAAGGACAATATTAAATTTATCTCAGAGGAAAGAGGAACTGAAAGCGGTCACATCTCAGCACTCAGACATATGATATATTATAATATACATGCTGAATAATATTCCTCACTCAGCGCGAGTGTCAGAAACTCCCGACTGCACAGTTATACTTCACTTTCATTTCCGAGGAAACACAACTTTCCAGCCAGAATAAAGTGACCAGATTTCTGGAATGGAAACCGGAGACTTTTCCTATGAGTGGTCAAAATATCCCTGAAATCTATAAATGTTATTATCTATTCATCAAAAAACGGGGACAATAGGCCAACATTTTTAATGTTTTTTTTTTTTTTATGGTTGTGGGTATATTATTATTAAGATTAGTTATTATTATTATTAGGATTTTTGTTGGTCTGGTTTTAATACAATTCACCTCATACACAAAAAACAACAACAAACAAGCAATGGAAACAGTTAAAGTGCCCCTATATGCTATTTTAAAGATTCCTGATTTAGTTTTGGCGTCTCCAACAACAGGTTTACACGCATCAAAGGTCAAACATCACATGTTCTCATAATATCCACTGCTCTTCTGTCCTTTCTGACCGGAACATTTCTGTTTGAAATCACAGCTTCATCAGAATGATATAAAACTTGGTGACTTTTCTAGCAGGTATGTAAACACACAAAAATATTGAGGCATGATTCGAGCATGATAAGTGGTTGTAAATAAAATTCTCCCACTTGTGCTCTTCGGTCAAAAATTACCACCATAGGAAATTAATGGGAAATCTGCAAAAACCTATTTCTAACAACAACAACAACAACAACAACAAAATCTAAAATTTTATAATAAATAGTCTTTGAGATTTTTAAATATATATTCAAATCCATCAAAAAAAATAAAATAAAATAAAAATTAAATGTGTTCAAAAGAGAACTAGGGAATTCTTAAGCCTCTCCATAGAGACCTCTAGTGATTACACACATTGTTGCATGATTTCTTAAATAATTCCAAAAGAGGGGCTAATTTGCAAAAAAAATATTTTGAAGGCCTAGTCTCCATTTTAACCTGAAATACTGCAATAATAAAAATATGTATATATTTTTTTACAAAAAATCTTTTTTGTATCATTTTCAATGGCAAAAATAGACCATAATTATTGCATAAATATTAAAAAATACCATCAAATCATCTCAAAATACAAAATTAAAAAGAAAAAATATTATTGAAGAAAAATAAATTGCATTGGTTTTACTGGGGTGGAGGAAGATTCATTTTTAGGTGTCCGGTCACTTATGACTGAGAAGACAACCAATGGGTTAAACGATTCTCAAACAATCAGTCTCTCTGAATCCCTCCTTTCCATGAGCTGTGCTCTGATTGGCCAGATGGCCCAGTCTGTTGTGATCTACCTCATACATCGCGTGTTTCGGAAGCTAAACGCCAATAAAATTGGGCAGTTCCCTCAAGAAAACCCCAATAGAATTTACCCTTAGGCTTTTAGATTATCACTAAAAAAGTTTATGATACTTCAAGCGGCTCCTCTCGGAGTTTCTCTTGAAGCCAATACAAAAGTGACTAAGGGTGTTTTCACACCTACCGTGTTTGGTCCGGATTTTCTGACTTTTCAGTTTGGTCAGAATCAAAATTACAGATGTGAAACCTCAGACCACAGTCCGCACCAAACAGACGAAATTTGGTCCGACGAAAAGAGGAAGACTCGGTCCGGATCAAACTGAACAAAGGTTGGGTTCGCTTCTAGTGTGAAAGCGTTTTCTGTATGGTTCGGACTTTCAGAGCATTTACAGGAAGTTCCTGTTTATGTTTAAATATTATAATGTTATTTTTAAATTTCATTTGGGCTATAATGATTTTGAAAAGTGAAAAGATGCGCAATATGTCAGAAGACAGACGGTCAGAAATGATTTTGACCACTTCATTCAGTTTTGTTTTGTAGAAAGTCTTTCTTTAAAGTGAATTTCGTTTTGTATAAATTGTATCTTAATTTTAAGCAACGTTTAATCAGATAATTGCCCGATTTAATAAATAAGAAGCAAATAGTCTATAGCAGACAATAATCGCGGGAGCGATCACATGCTTTGCGCATGAACTGGAGCGCGTCTCAAATAAACCCAAACTCAGCAGATACTGCCTCACACACATGAGAAATATGAGTATAGAAAGCTTGAAATGTCCACTTTTAAACGTAACGAGAAAAATAAATAGTCAAGCAATGCTTCAATGTTCAATAGTGGCAACGATACGCGTCCGTTCATTCATTCTTGTCAAAGACGCGTCAGACGCACGTCCGTTTACAAACCAATCAGTGTCCAGATGCCGCCCACATAGATGATGACGAGTGGACGCAAGTACGTCATGTACAGTTCTCTAGTGCACTCGCATAACTGCAATGTGAAATCAAACCAAAACTAACCCAATGTATAAAAAGTATCAAAACATGAACTTTGGTTCGGACTTTCAGGTGTGAAAACGCCCTTAAACTGCAGTTCATGGACTGGCCAGACTCCAGAAGGAGCAGAATCTCATTGAGCTCATGTTCAAATGCCCAACTTTACAGCAGAAGAACACATGTTTACAGTCTGGGACAAATTGTGCTTTTGTCTATATGGCTAATGTTGCCCTTCATGACGACTGTGAGGGGGGCGAATTATTTTATAACTCATTCGTTTACATTATATAACACCTTAAAGTTCTGCATAATTAAGGGCGTGGCCACTTTGAGTGACAGGTGGATTGCTGTTTGTCTGCTGTCTGTTAGTCATCACGTCACTTCAGCTCCGCCCACTTCCCGCTTCTTTGCCCAATTTGTTGAGTGACGCACGATGACGCGCTGACAAGATGGCCGACTTTACGCTTCAAAACTGCTCTTCAGAATCCCATTTAATCTATAAACCTATTTAAAGTTTAATCTCCTCGACCGCCTCTGTAGTCCATTAGCCTCTTGTTAGCAACGCCTTTTTCAAGACACATAACAGATTCAAAACATCGCAAGTGGAGTAATACTGATGTGTTTTATATCGTAGAATAAAACGTGAACGTGTCTTGAGCTTGTGTTCACCTCAGACTTATTTCAGCCGTTTAACCAAAACCCATTGACTTCAGAAAAAGGGAACCGGAAGTGCTAAAATGCTAACTCGCTTTCGCGTTTGGCCTACAAAGTGATGTCATACCTGCACAACTCCATTAGCACAACTGAACTTCAGCTCCGGAAGCTTCCTAAAGCTCAGCGATAAGACAAGACGAATTTATATCAATCCGAACGCGAGTCCGATGATGAAACATTGGAAGAACTCATGCTAACAAAATGCAAAAACATGTTGGCAAAATGTTAGGTCATGTTAGCAACATTAATTAATGATTTAATTGTTAACGTGTTAAAACCTGTTTATTCATGCTAGCAAAATGCTAAATAATGCTAGCAATGTGGTAAAACATGTTAGCAATGTGTAAATTCATGTTAACAAAATGTTAAAACATGTTAGCAATGTGTTAAAACCTGTCAATTCATGCTAGCAAAAATGTTAAATAATGCAAACAATGTGGTAAAATATGTTAGCAATGTGTACATTTATGTTAGCAATAATGGTAAATCATGTCAGCAAAATGCTAATTCATATTAACAATGTGTTAAAACCTTATTCATGATATCAAAAAGCTAAATCATGCTAACAATATGGTAAAACATGTTAGCAACATTAAAGATTTAATTGTTCAGGTTTTAAAACCTGTTTATTCGTGTTAGCAAAATGATAAATCATGCTAACAATGTGTAAAATATGTTAACAATGTGTAAATTCAAGTTAGCAATGTGTTAAAACTGGTTTATTCATGCTAACAATATGCTAAAAAATGCTAACAATGTGATATGTTAGCAACGTGTAAATTCATGTTAGCAAAAATGCAAAAAAAAAGTTAGCAATGTTATAAATCCTGTCAGAAAAATGTTAAAACATGCTAATTCGTGTTAAAACCTGTTTATTAATGCTAACAAAATGCTAAATCATGTCAACAAAATGTTAAAACATGCTAATTAATGTTAACAATGTGTTAACATATTAACAACATGCTTATTATCACTAGAAACCTGTTAAACCATGCTAATTCATGCTTTTAATGTTAAAAAAATGCTAATTCATGTTAACAATGTGTTAAACCCTGTTTATTCCTGCTAGCAAAATGCTAAATCATGCTAACAATGTGGTAAAACATGTTAGCAACGTGTACATTCATGTTAGCAAAATGTTAAATCATGTCAACAAAATGTTAAACAATGCCAATTCATGTTAACAATGTGTTAACTATTAACAACAAGCTAATTATCACTAGAAACCTGTTAAACCATGTTAATTCATGATTTAATGTGTTAAAACATGCTAATTGATGTGCTAACAATGTGGTAAAACATGTTAGCAACGTGTACATTCATGTTAGCGATATTTAAAAAATGTTAGCAATGTGCTAAATCATGTCAAAAAATGCTAAAACATGCTAATTGATGTTAACAATGTGTTAGAACATGTTAGCAACATGAATTAATGATTTAATTGTTAATGTGTTAAAACCTGTTCATTCATGCTAGCAAAATGTTAACACATGCTAATTAATGTTAACAATGTGTTAACATATTAACAACATGCTAATTATCACTAGAAACCTGTTAAACCATGCTAATTCATGCTTTTAATGTTAAAAAATGCAAATTCATGTTAACAATGTGTTAAACCCTGTTTATTCCTGCTAGCAAAATGCTAAATCATGCTAACAATGTGGTAAAACATGTTAGCAACATGTACATTCATGTTAGCAATATGTTAAAAATGCAAGCAATGTGTTAAATCATGTCAGCAAAATGCTAAAACATGCCAATTCATGTTAACAATGTGTTAACATATTAAGAACATGCTAATTATCACTAGCAAACCTGTTAAACCACGCTAATTTGTGCTTTTAATGTGTTAAAACATGCTAATTGATGTTAATGTGTTAAACCCGGTTTATTCATGCTAACAAAATGCTAAATCATGCTAACAATGTGGTAAAACATGCTAACAATGTGGTAAAACATGTTAGCAATATGTTAAAAATGCTAGCAATGTGCTAAATCATGTCAGCAAAATGCTAAAACATGCTAATTCATGTTAACAATGTGTTAAAACATGTTAACAAAATGCTAATTATCGCCAACAACCTGTTAAACCATGCTAATTCATGCTTTTAAGTGCTAAAACATGTTAATTCAGGCTAGCAATGTCTGTCTTTCTCTTTCCACCGATAAATTTAAATGGCTTTGTCACTAAACTAACCCTTTAACCCTTAAATCTTTATGATATGAGACTCATGGAAATGGAAATAATGACAAAAGAGCAGAACCGTTGCATCTTAATTCTTTAATGATCTTAAACATGTACAAATACCCTGTCCAACAGAGACACAAAGTGATTTAAATAATCATGTAAATTACTTGACCTTATATTTCCATAACAACCATCAAAGTACAAATCATCAACAGTGTATTTACAGTTATTAAATGTGCGGTTTCTCGATCTGTGCGTTCTGAAATTGGTCTGGAGCGATGTTAATGTGCAAACGTGTGTCAGATTCTCCCAAACGCCTGAGGTTTTCACGAGGAGCTTCACTCCAGACGTGTTTGAGATCACAGATCTAGACTGAAATCATTATCAAAGTGACTCGTGAGGATGTGTGTGTGTGTGTGTGTGTGTGTCACACCACTGAGCCGCCCCTGTCTGAGCTCCTGAAGGTGCGGCGGCTGCCCGGCGTCGGTCCTCCGCCTCTCTGGGACGGCCGGGAGTCTCGGGACGCGGCTCTGGAACTGCGAAGCCCAGCCGAGGAAAACGTCTTGGTGAGGTCCGGGTTTCCTCGTGGATCTATGATTGTGTTGATGACTGAGGGGACATGAGGGAGGACATCAGTTATCTCAACATCTGACGATCATTTCAGGGTTAATAAGAAACGTTTGGACCGGGTCTGACCTTCCAGCTGCTTCTGGACTCTCCTCAGCTCTTTGAGGATCGATGCGATTTCCTACAAGACGAGCAAAACGAGTGAATTGATTCAAGAGCAATGGCACATTTGTTACAATCATTCAGTACTTATTACCAATCAGGCATAACATTATGACCTAATAATCGCACTTTTGCTGACCCCTTCGAAGCGTGGACTCCACTAGAAGGTGTGCTGTGATATCTGGCAGACTGGCACTAAGATGTTAGCAGCAGATCCTTTAAGTCCTGTAAGTTGCGAGGTGGGGCCCCCATGATCGGACTTGTTTGCTCGATTGGATTGAGATCTGGGGAATTTGGAGGCAGAGTCAACATCTCAAACCATTCCTGAAGCATTTGTGCTTTGTGGCGGAGCATTATCCACTGTTGGTGCTTTGGGCGGGGTCAGGGGTCAGCATGGGCACTGGTCAGCGGCTGTGCCGCCCCATACACAACAAACTGAGATGCTCTGTGTATTCTGACACCTTACTATCAGAACCAGCATTAACTTCTTGAGCAGTTCGAGCTCCAGTAGCTCGTCTGTTTGATCGGACCACACGGGCATCAATGACCCTGTGGCCGGTTCCCCACTGGTCCTCCATGACCCTGTGGCCGGTTCTCCACTGGTCCTTCATGACCCTGTGGCCGGTTCTCCACTGGTCCTTCATGACCCTGTGGCCGGTTCTCCACTGGTCCTCCATGACCCTGTGGCCGGTTCTCCACTGGTCCTTCATGACCCTGTGGCCGGTTCTCCACTGGTCCTTCATGACCCTGTGGCAGGTTCTCCACTGGTCCTTCATGACCCTGTGGCCGGTTCTCCACTGGTCCTTCATGACCCTGTGGCAGGTTCTCCACTGGTCCTTCATGACCCTGTGGCCGGTTCTCCACTGGTCCTTCATGACCCTGTGGCCGGTTCTCCACTGGTCCTTCATGACCCTGTGGCCGGTTCTCCACTGGTCCTTCATGACCCTGTGGCCGGTTCTCCACTGGTCCTTCATGACCCTGTGGCCGGTTCTCCACTGGTCCTTCATGACCCTGTGGCCGGTTCTCCACTGGTCCTTCATGACCCTGTGGCCGGTTCTCCACTGGTCCTTCATGACCCTGTGGCCGGTTCTCCACTGGTTCTTCATGACCCTGTGGCCGGTTCTCCACTGGTCCTTCATGACCCTGTGGCCGGTTCTCCACTGGTCCTTCATGACCCTGTGGCCGGTTCTCCACTGGTTCTTCATGACCCTGTGGCCGGTTCTCCACTGTTCCTTCATGACCCTGTGGCTGGTTCTCCACTGGTCCTTCATGACCCTGTGGCCGGTTCTCCACTGGTCCTTCATGACCCTGTGGCCGGTTCTCCACTGGTCCTTCATGACCCTGTGGCCGGTTCTCCACTGGTTCTTCATGACCCTGTGGCCGGTTCTCCACTGTTCCTTCATGACCCTGTGGCCGGTTCTCCACTGGTCCTCCATGACCCTGTGGCCGGTTCTCCACTGGTCCTCCATGACCCTGTGGCAGGTTCTCCACTGGTCCTTCATGACCCTGTGGCCGGTTCTCCACTGGTCCTTCATGACCCTGTGGCAGGTTCTCCACTGGTCCTTCATGACCCTGTGGCCGGTTCTCCACTGGTCCTTCATGACCCTGTGGCAGGTTCTCCACTGGTCCTCCATGACCCTGTGGCCGGTTCTCCACTGGTCCTTCATGACCCTGTGGCAGGTTCTCCACTGGTCCTTCATGACCCTGTGGCCGGTTCTCCACTGGTCCTTCATGACCCTGTGGCCGGTTCTCCACTGGTCCTTCATGACCCTGTGGCCGGTTCTCCACTGGTCCTTCATGACCCTGTGGCCGGTTCTCCACTGGTCCTTCATGACCCTGTGGCCGGTTCTCCACTGGTCCTTCATGACCCTGTGGCCGGTTCTCCACTGGTCCTTCATGACCCTGTGGCCGGTTCTCCACTGGTCCTTCATGACCCTGTGGCCGGTTCTCCACTGGTCCTTCATGACCCTGTGGCCGGTTCTCCACTGGTTCTTCATGACCCTGTGGCCGGTTCTCCACTGTTCCTTCATGACCCTGTGGCTGGTTCTCTACTGGTCCTCCATGACCCTGTGGCCGGTTCTCCACTGGTCCTCCATGACCCTGTGGCCGGTTCTCCACTGGTCCTCCATGACCCTGTGGCCGGTTCTCCACTGGTCCTTCCTCTGAGCACTTTTGATAGAGACTGACCACTGTAGACCGGGAACACCCCACAAGAGCTGCAGTTTTGGAGATGCTCTGACCCAGTCCTCTAGCCGTCACAATCTGGCCCAAACTCACTCAAATCCTTACGCTTGCCCATTTTTCCCGCTTCTAACACATCAACTCTGAGGATGAAATGTTCACTTGCTGCCTAATATATCCCACCCACTAACAGGAGATCATCAGTGTTATTCACTTCATAATGTTATGCCTGATCATTTGGGATGGATTAGATAAAACAACAGATAGAATGATAGATCGATATGTTTTTATTTATTACTTCACTCAACATTATGAAGTTGAGTACTTGGTAACGTTTATTCAGGGAAAGACGAAAACAGACTCACCTTGTTGGATGTTTTCAGTGGCGGAGAATCATCGGACGCATTGATTTTCGCCTCGATTTCACTCAAAACATCCATCTTATTATGAAACAAAGTCCTGGAAATAATGTGTGAGAATGAAAAAGAAGGCTTTTAACAAGCTACAGGGTAAAAAGAGTGTACATAAACGCATATCCAAACAAAAAAAACGTGAAAAGCAAACAACTCTAACTTTATTTTCTCCGTGAGTTGCTCTGTGTTCTCACGGATGGCGAGGGAGAGCTGGGACACTGGATTCAGCATCCCGTTGTTCAGCGTGACCTGACAGGAGAAGAATGAGGTTTACAGCTGGACTACAGGAGATACTGAACAACCAGCTGAAGAGAAGCACGGCTACCTCATCCTGATGACCAATGGTCTGCTCAGACTCAACCACCATCGCTGCAGCTGGAGACTCTTTCTGGACGTTCACACTGGCTTCAGGAATCTGATGCCGCAGCTGAAAGGGCATGAACAGGGATTACAGGCATGAACATCAAAAACCCTGAAGAAATGCATCACGGTTTCCACAAACACATGAAGCAGCATAAATGCAGGAAGAGCACCTCCTCGTGGGCAGATATGGCTGGTCCCATCCGTTCTGTAGAGCCACTCTGAGCTTCGGTATCTCCAGCAACATCATGAATCTCTTGGGCCAGAATAGCCAGATCTTTGGCCAGGTCCTGACTCAACCTAGCAAAGAACATGCAGAAAAATGACATTTCCCCAAGCAATTTGACATCAAAACTCGTTGCGGGCAATGCAGTTGCAAGTGTGCATAATTCATACCATACTTCATTTTTCAAATATGTAATAAGTATAGCTTATTTACTAGGGATGCACCGAATCCAGGATTCGGGTTCGGCCGAATATTGGGCTTTTTGACGGGATTCGGTTTCTGCCGAACCTCAGAATGTTTTTCCACCGAACCCGAACCCTAGGCTTGCCCCGCTGGTCAAACGTAATGATGCCGCCGTTGAAAGTAAAAATGAAACTCATGAACAGAAAACGTGGCAGTAGCTACTTTAGGTCAAAAGAAGGCGATTCAAGTCGAGCTACATGTTCAATTTGCAATGCCGATTTGCCTCGTGATGACAAGGACCCTAAACAAGAGCCGCTGATAAAACATTTGAAACATCCGAAAGAATACGAGTTGTGCATGAAGGAATCTACAGACAGCAGCAAAAATGTATTTTATTTTACCGTGCAAACAGCCGCATATAGATCAGAAAAAATATAAATAAAGAGAATATAATACATAGGCCTACACTAAATATTTTTCACTTAAATAATTACCAAATTAAGATGAAAAAACGAAAATACACTGAATCCGTTTGAAGCTTTGAAGAACCGGAATCGTATTTTGTTTTTTTCCTATAAACCATCAGGAAACAGCGGCGAGAAGAACATGCACGACAATGTTTACTTTAGTAAACTTGACCAAAACCACACTATTAAAAGCCTTAAACAAGGCTTCTGATGGCACTGATGTCCAGGGAATACAGAGATAACGCCTCTCTAGAGCGGCCAGCCTCGGGAAGCGCCTTTCATTTGCTTTCCACCAGTCGGGAGCTTGTACTAATGCTGTATTTTTCTGTCGAAATGGTCCAACACAGTAAGCTTTTCCATTGCTTCATTTTGCGAGATCTATCTGGTTTGTGGTTGCACATGTCGACGAGCTCCGTGAGTGAACAAATAACGCTATAAAGCATATTTTTCTTAACCATGCATCAAAAAACAAACAAACAAAAAAGCATTAAAAACATTTAAACCGTTTAACTGGTAGTATTAATCGGTCAAAGTTCTTACTTTCGGTTAACGGTTAAATGGTCAATAGCATCCCTACTCTGCTGTTGACGTTGTTTACTTCATTAATGTGTTTACTGTGATAATGGACTGAGGATGGGAGAAGGATTCGGTCTTCGGTTTCGGATTCGGCCGAATCTTAACCAGTGGATTCGGTATTTGGCCGAACCCCAAAAATCTGGATTCGGTGCATCCCTATTATTTACTGACAAATACAACTGGAATGCATGAAGAATTTACCTAGGTCTACACCTATGATGATTCCCATTGTAACCAACGACATCTACACTGGGTACAGTCAATGCATGTCTGAGTCAGGGAGAAAAACACTTGACCACAGAAAAACACATTCAAGCTCTGAAAGAGAAAGTCTCAGCCCACCAAACGCGAGATGTGGTTAAAACATTCTCCAAATACTATTAAAACTTAGTGTATTGTAGATATTCTGGTGCTTAATAAAGTAATCAAAAAGCATGTCTGATTAATTTAAATCATGAAACTTGTACAATTTAACAACAATGTATTATAAGATTAACAAAAATTACATGTTAGGGCCATGTTTACTCCAAGTTCAACTAAACTTTTATTTTGGCGGGATGCCATGAAGACATTTGAGTTTCTGTCTGTATACGGCTAGTGCTGTCAAAAGTACCGATTTCGGTAACAAATCGGTACTGAAAAAGTGACGATACCAGCATTTCCCTCTAGCCTTTTGAGCGCTGTTGACTGGATTCTTAAACACTTCTGATTGACCGTCGTGTTCACACGCTCAACATATACGTTTCTGATTGACCGTTGAGTTCACACGCTCAACATATACGTCTCTGATTGACCGTTGTGTTCACGAGCTCATCATGTATGTCTCTGATTGACCGTTGTGTTCACGAGCTCAACATGTACGTCTCTGATTGATCGTTGTGTTCACGAGCTCAACATGTATGTGTCTGATTGACCGTTGTGTTCACACGCTCAACATATACGTCTCTGATTGACCGTTGTGTTCACACGCTCAACATATACGTCTCTGATTGACCGCTGTGTTCACACGCTCAACATATACGTCTCTGATTGACCGTTGTGTTCACACGCTCAACATATACGTCTCTGATTGACCGTTGTGTTCACACGCTCAACATATACGTTTCTGATTGACCGTTGAGTTCACACGCTCAACATATACGTCTCTGATTGAACGTTGTGTTCACGAGCTCATCATGTATGTCTCTGATTGACCGTTGTGTTCACGAGCTCAACATGTACCTCTCTGATTGATCGTTGTGTTCACGAGCTCAACATGTATGTGTCTGATTGACCGTTGTGTTCACACGCTCAACATATACGTCTCTGATTGACCGTTGTGTTCACGAGCTCAACATATACGTCTCTGATTGACCGTTGTGTTCACGAGCTCAACATGCATGTCTCTGATTGACCGTTGTGTTCACACGCTCAACATATACGTCTCTGATTGACCGTTGTGTTCACACGCTCAACATATACGTCTCTGATTGACCGTTGTGTTCACGAGCTCAACATGTAGGTCTCTGATTGACCGTTGTGTTCACGAGCTCAACATGTAGGTCTCTGATTGACCGTTGTGTTCACACGCTCAACATATACGTCTCTGATTGACCGTTGTGTTCACGAGCTCAACATGTAGGTCTCTGATTGACCGTTGTGTTCACGAGCTCAACATATACGTCTCTGATTGACCGTTGTGTTCACAAGCTCAACATGTAGGTCTCTGATTGACCGCTGTGTTCGTGAGCTCAACATATACGTCTCTGATTGACCGTTGTGTTCACACGCTCAACATGTACGTCTCTAATTGACCGTTGTGTTCGTGAGCTCAACATATACGTCTCTGATTGACCGTTGTGTTCACACGCTCAACATATACGTCTCTGATTGACCGTTGTGTTCGTGAGCTCAACATATACGTCTCTTATTGACCGTTGTGTTCACAAGCTCAGCATATGTCTCTGATTGACCGTTGTGTTCACGAGCTCAGCATATACGTCTCTGATTGACCGTTGTGTTCACGTGCTCAACATATATCTCTCTGATTGGCCGTTGTGTAAACGCGCTCAACATTTATGTCTCTAATTCGCCATTGTGGTCACTCGCTCAACATGTATGTCTCTGACTGGCCTGTGTGTTCACAAGCACAACATATATGTCTCTGATTGACCGTTGTGTTCACAAGCTCAACATATATGTCTCTGATTGACCGTTGTGTTCGTGAGCTCAACATATACGTCTCTGATTGACCGTTGTGTTCGTGAGCTCAACATATACGTCTCTGATTGACCATTGTGTTCACACGCTCAACATATACGTTTCTGATTGACAGTTGAGTTCACACGCTCAACATATACGTCTCTGATTGAACGTTGTGTTCACGAGCTCAACATATACGTTTCTGATTGACCGCTGAGTTCACACGCTCAACATATACGTCTCTGATTGACTGTTGTGTTCACAAGCTCAACATATACGTCTCTGATTGACTGTTGTGTTCACACGCTCAACATATACGTCTCTGATTGACCATTGTGTTCACAAGCTCAACATATACGTCTCTGATTGACCGTTGTGTTCACAAGCTCAACATATACGTCTCTGATTGACCGTTGTGTTCACACGCTCAACATATCCGTCTCTGATTGACCGTTGTGTTCACACGCTCAACATATACGTCTCTGATTGACCGTTGTGTTCGTGAGCTCAACATATACGTCTCTGATTGACCGTTGTGTTCACAAGCTCAACATATACGTCTCTGATTGACCGTTGTGTTCACAAGCTCAACATATACGTCTCTGATTGACCGTTGTGTTCACAAGCTCAACATATACGTCTCTGATTGACCGTTGTGTTCACACGCTCAACATATACGTCTCTCATTGACCGCTGTGTTCGTGAGCTCAACATATACGTCTCTGATTGACCGTTGTGTTCACACGCTCAACATATACGTCTCTGATTGACCGTTGTGTTCGTGAGCTCAACATATACGTCTCTGATTGACCGCTGTGTTCGTGAGCTCAACATATACGTCTCTGATTGACCGTTGTGTTCACACGCTCAACATATACGTCTCTGATTGACCGTTGTGTTCACACGCTCAACATATAAGTTTCTGATTGACCGTTGTGTTCGTGAGCTCAACATATACGTCTCTGATTGACCGTTGTGTTCGTGAGCTCAACATATACGTCTCTGATTGACCGCTGTGTTCACGAGCACAGCATATATGTCTCTGATTGACCGTTGTGTTCACAAGCTCAGCATATACGTCTCTGATTGACCGTTGTGTTCACGTGCTCAACATATATCTCTCTGATTGGCCATTGTGTAAACGCGCTCAACATATATGTCTCTAATTCGCCATTGTGGTCACTCGCTCAACATGTATGTCTCTGATTGGCCTGTATGTTCACAAGCTCAACATATATGTCTCTGATTGACCGTTGTGTTCACAAGCTCAACATATACGCCTCTGATTGACCATTGTGTTCGTGAGCTCAACATATACGTCTCTGATTGACCGTTGTGTTCGTGAGCTCAACATATACGTCTCTGATTGACCGTTGTGTTCGTGAGCTCAACAAATACGTCTCTGATTGACCGTTGTGTTCACACGCTCAACATATACGTTTCTGATTGACAGTTGAGTTCACACACTCAACATATACGTCTCTGATTGAACGTTGTGTTCACGAGCTCAACATATACGTTTCTGATTGACCGCTGAGTTCACCCGCTCAACATATACGTCTCTGATTGACCGCTGTGTTCACACGCTCAACATATACGTCTCTGATTGACTGTTGTGTTCACACGCTCAACATATACGTCTCTGATTGACCGCTGAGTTCACACGCTCAACATATACGTTTCTGATTGACCGCTGAGTTCACCCGCTCAACATATACGTCTCTGATTGACCGCTGTGTTCACACGCTCAACATATACGTCTCTGATTGACTGTTGTGTTCACACGCTCAACATATACGTCTCTGATTGACCGCTGAGTTCACACGCTAAACAAATACGTCTCTGATTGACCGTTGTGTTCACAAGCTCAACATATACGTCTCTGATTGACCGTTGTGTTCACAAGCTCAATATATAAGTCTCTGATTGATCGTTGTGTTCACGAGCTCAACATATATGTCTCTGATTGATCGTTGTGTTCACGAGCTCAACATATACGTCTCTGATTGACCATTGTGTTCACACGCTGTACATATACGTCTCTGATTGGCCATTGTGTTCAAAAGCTCAATACGTCTCTGATTGAGCTTGCTAAAACTATGGCCAATCAGTCTCTGATGGGTCATTGTGTTCATGAACTCAACATACACACACACATATATGATTCATCCAAAATTAGCCACATTCCATGAGATTCCATGTTATGTAGTAAATCAAATTTTTATGACTGGATTATGCGATTCCATCTGCGTTTGGCCCTAAATGATCAATCCATCCTCACCTGGCTATCTCGGCACTATGAGACGTCCAGTTCTGGAAAGCGTCGCTCTCTTGTCCTTCCCCTTCGGAGTCTCTCGAGCGCGGTACGGCTCGCATCGGACCTGCTGGATTGATTCTGGGGTTCTGCTGGGCCCCTGAATGATGGGAGCGTTTGTGTTTAGGGGTGCTATGGTTAGACTCGTACTCATCCTCTGAGGTGGAGGCGTAGTCTGAACCCTTTTGACGCCTCCTGGAGCCTTGGCCCAGGAAATTGGGAATGAGGAGCGTTTGGTTCACCAAGTCATCAGAGGATGGGAAAGAAACGGCAGAAGTAGAAAAAGACAGAGACAGATAATAAGACACCCGAAAAACCAACAACCACTTCCCATTCGTCAATGGGGTCCAACTGCCCAAAAGGACTTTAGATTGTTAATCCCATAAGGAAAAAAAATGACAACAAATTAAAAATTTCACAATATACCGATTAGGTTTTTAGTATGGTAATCTAGTTATCTCCAACTTCAAAAAATGTGTAATATTGGAGACCGATTACATGATCTTGTTAGTTAAAGACTGTCATTGGCCCAGTTGTGATACAAATGCACACAAATCAAGTCAATGACTGTTGGAAGAGTCATTCAGAGAAAGTGAAAGAACTGGGTTTTACATCAGAAAAGTCTTGATCTTTTGTTGTTTTGGATGCTCACCACTCTGATAAATGGATGCAAAGCCAAAATAGCCAAATTTAATTTCCCTAGGATTTGACCAATCCCCAATTTTGGCAAATCTCTCAATTAAATAAGTAAACACAGAAGCATGATACTCACTGGCGGTGCTGCTGGCGTATTTGGCACTGCTTGAGCGTCCGCGGATGATCGGCTGCCTGCTCATGGCGTTTGAAACCTTTCGCAGAAGAGCCTTGGGATCCGCCACTGAAGGCTTCCGCACGGAGCTGCCCGAATCCGTGCTGCGGTTTGAAAAGCCCGTCCGGCTCGTGGAAGACTCCGTGTCACTGGGATTGTTGAAGGAGCCCGTCCTTTTCCTAGGTAAAGCCAAAATGTCCAATCGAGAGAGCTTTTTGCTATCCTGAGTGCCTCGACTATTTGCCGAGGGATTGGCGTCGGAGTTCTGAGACGTCCGATCGGTTTCGGTACCTTCGTTGTCGGAGGCTTCACCCAAGCGGGTGCGGCGAAGCATCGAAGCTCTTGTGGGTCTCGGAGCGGAGAGGCTATTGGAACGAGCTAGAGTTTGTTGCACCAAACCTTTGGATTTGCTCGTACCTTCCTTCTGAAGAGGGATAGTGTACTTTTTGTAAGGTAGGGAATTTGATTCCTGGTCGGAGACGGTGTCAGGCCAATGTCGTGTGTTGGGACTTTGATGTTCTGGCGCAAAGTCGAGAGAACTAAGGTTACGACGGAGCTGAAAATGTTTGCCTGGATCTGCATTACTGTCCTTTATCCCAGACGATGGATCATCGGTAGTCTTAGGTTCTCTTGAATACTGACCGGTTCCTCTTAAAAGTCCTCTGAGGACCACAGGCTTCTTAGGCACAGAACCTGAAGGGTTTTTGCCACTGATTGTACTGGAGGTGTCAGATTCTCCCGAGAAGGAGTCCTCCAGATGGGAGCGAACGTTGTTGTCTTGCTGCTCCAGAATCTTGGCTTCCAGAGAAGCCAGAACATCCTCTGTGTCTTTGAGGTAAGACCGAGTGTCTTGATTGCTTACACCTTTAAAAGCATCTTTGTCTGAGGGTTGAGTAGATATCTGGGGCAATCTGGACAACTGGATGTCGCTGGCCCTTTCTTTGGTATAACTTTCTTGTCTGACAATGGACACTAAACTGTCCGCACCAAGAGAGTCATCCTTACTTGGGTTATCAATGTTGGGAGGTGAACAGTCACTCTTGGTAAGTTTGCCATGCTGTCGTGTTAAAGTAGCCGAGGAGAATTTAGTAGGTTCTTCTTGATTGGGTTGCGTCTTCGAAGAGCGGCTCCACGTCTTATAAGTTGTGTCGGGAGTTGTCCTGCACTGCTCAACCACAGAGCCATCGTCGGACTTGCTGGCATCACTCAAGCTATCTGGATCCAGATCATCATGGACACTCAGTTTCTGTGGATCCCACTTTTGCTTCAGAACTTGCGAACTCCTCTCCAAACCTGACAGGTACGAGTCAGGCTGGATGTGTATTGCGGGCGGTGGCGTCTCGATCTTCTCCTTCAAAGGAAGCTGAGGCAGAACTCGTCTCGATCTGCTGCTTTGACCTGTTTCCGAGTAGTCAGCACTTCGGTTAGACATAACTTGGTGGATGATCCTTTCACCAGCTTAAAGACATGATTAATATGACTAATGAATAGGGTTGGGTACAGTTCACATTTTAACTGGTATCGGTACCTAAAATTCGGTACCGGTACCCAACGGTACCTTTTTCGGTATAGTGTTAATTTCGTCAGACGAGACGAGACTAGATATGTTCGTCAACAACCTTTTTTTCCATGACGAAGACGAGACTGCACCAATGTCCAAAAACGCTGATTAAAGGTCCTTTCACACTGGACGCGATTTTGACGCGCAAATAATTTGCGCGATGGTTTTATTTTTTGATCAGCTGTTTGTGTAATGAGAGCTTCCACACCGAACGCGAATGTGCTGCGGCGAAAAAACGACGTTCATTTTTTTAGTTTCGATGTCGATTTTTTTTAACACTCGCAGCAATAGAAAAGGCTTAAACCAATCACATACAAAGAAACAAAGGTGACGAAATGTCCAGTTGATGTCACTAGCTATTCAATCAACATTAAAGGGATAGTTCACCCAAAAACGAAAATTTGATGTTTTTCTGCTTACCCCTAAGGCATCCAAGATGTCGGTGTCTTCGTTTCTTCAGTAGAACACAAATTAAGATTTTTAACTCCAACCGCTGCTGTGTGTCACTCATATAATGCTTGTCAATGGAGACTAATTCTATTAGAGTAAAAAAAACATGGACAGACAACTTCAAATTAAACCCCGCGGCTCGCGACGACACATTGATGTCTTAAGACACGAAACGATCTGAGAGAAACCGAACGGTATTTATGCAAATATATCACCTCATATCAGACGAACGCTTCAGCTCTGCAGACTGACATCACTTCCCGTGTGTGAGGTCAAAATTCTGGCCGGGTCATAGATATGTATACGTAGATTCCTCATTCGAGCGATCCACGCCATGATCCACGCAGGCACTAATGAGGTATCTATGTATATATATCTATGACCCTGCCGCTATTTTGACCTCACTCACGGGAAGTGATGTCAGTCTGCAGAGCTGAAACGTTCGTCTGATATGAGGTGATATATTTGCATAAATACCGTTCGGTTTCTCTCAGAAACCGATCGTTTCGTGTCTTAAGACATCAATGTGTCGTCACGAGCCGCAGGGTTTAATTTGAAGTTGTCTGTGCATGTTTTTTTTACTCTAATAGAATTCGTCTTCATTGACAAGCATTATATGAGTGACACACAGCAACGGTTGGAGTTAAAAATCTCCATTTGTGTTCTACTGAAGAAACGAAGACACCGACATCTTGGATGCCTTAGGGGTAAGCAGAAAAACATAAAATTTTCGTTTTTGGGTGAACTATCCCTTTAACCTTTGCCAGGTATCGCATTTCACACGAGATTACAGCTGTAGTTCTGTGTTTACAGCTGTACAGATGCAGCTGTGTTTGCCCACTAGCCTAGAGGCTACAGATTACGATATTATAATCAATACGTTGATTTTTTTCTAACCTAATGGTGTCCGCAACTATGGAAAGTGAATGTGTTTCTATCAGTACGACTGTGGCACTTAAATGTTTACATTGTGACTCAACTGGAAACATAGCTGAAAAACACAGCTGCTCCGGATCGATTGGTTCCTGAAGTGTGTGTGTGTCCCATCAGATGCGGTGCTACCGTCTCTGGAGGAGCTCCTGTAATTGTCCCACGGACATTTGAAAGTAAGTGCAGAACCGGCCATGATAAAGTTTTAGCTCCTGTACAAGATTAGCATCCTCCCCCTCAGACTCTCTGTTCTTTAAGACAGGGTGCAACCAAAACCTTCTTTTCGGTGTTTTAAAGAAAATGAAAAGCTCGTCTCCACTGAATGATGAAGTGTCCGTGTTTTCTCAGCTGTCGCTGCAAATGTTTTGGAATGTTGGAGCTCTGAAACTTTGCAAACTCGCGTCATGGCTGATATGAATGGTTTTGACGCGAACTATTCGCAAACGAAATATTCGCTTTTTCCGCTTCGCTTTTTCGTTACGCGTCCGGTGTGAAAGGGCCTTAAGACTAAATTAACATGCATTATTGTTGACGAAAACAGACGAGACTAAAATGTTTTGCTTTAAATAAAAACTAAGATAAAATCTCTCTTCATTTTCATCTACAATCGTCTCTACTTTTTCATCATGAGATGAATATTCAGCTGCCTCGTTGGTAACGAGTTTATGGACACTGGATATGGTTTTTCTGGGGTAAATGTGACATCACATGACATTGTTTACTTATTAGCCATTTTACTTACGTCTTTCTGCGGTTGAAACTTGAGCTTTTCTATGTGACATGATACGGATTTCAGTAAGTTATCCTATATCTTTTAACACACTTTCAGATGCTTATTCATGTTTACTTCGCGCTGTAACTGGTATTAAGGCGGAAGAGAAGATCTGTTCATCTGCCGGTTCTCTTGAGCTGAGCCAGAGCGATCTCGCGCCACAGCGGTATTTATGCTTTTGAATTTCGTAAAAAAATTGACGTAATTTGAAATCTGAGACTTTGTTTTATATCAATAGTAATAAAGCACAAAGATTATAGCGATTTATTGGATGGGAGGTGCGCTACAATGCTTATTTCATTCATTAACTGAAAACAGGATGACCAATTGATTCTTGGGATTTAAGAATCAATATTGTTTTGTAAAAGTGAGAATAGATTAAAATCGAGAAATCAATATTTTTTACCCAGCCCTAGTCTATATCACCAGATGCATTCTCAGGTACCGGATTTTGGTACCGATTGATTTAATGTGAATCGGTACTCGATAGTACCAACATAATTCATGGTTTTTCCTACATTGAAAAGTTTTTGGCGGCTGCCAAAACAAATTTGTGCCCTGCCAAAGCCTTATTTGATCAGTTATTGTGATTTATGAATGATGTAGAATAGATGACTGCTGGCTTGCATTAACTGAGTGACAGATAGAACGATCAGAGAGCTCCTCCCCCGCTCACACGCTCTCGGTCTTCAAAATAAGCATTCGCTTTCTAATATTTCACATATTACGTTAATCAAAATCAAAAGGTCGGAAGACCGAATCCATGTTGCACGTGGCGCTATCAGACGATGTTTTCCTTTAATTACCGCTGGGTGTGAAATGCGCTCAAAAAATGTTGACTCTTCTCTGACCAGCTGACATAAACCATACTTTCAATAAACGGGAAACAAATCGTGTCCAGTTATGAAGTGTTTTCTGTGTGTTGACAAATCTTTCGCGATGTTCTAACAGACGGGATTCACACACAACGCGTCTGCTAATGTCCGATTCGCCACCTAATGACTCCTTTGAACCGAATCATTTTAACGACTGGTTAGAACAACTGATCTTTCCAACACTGAACTCACGAATCAGTTTATTAATTTACTCAGAACAATCTGAAAGGAGAACACAAGTGTGCTTACACAATTTAGCAAGAGTGGGTGTAAGAGTTAGTTTTAATTATCCACAGTCTTTCAGCTTATTTATGTTCATAATGTGTAGTAAAATAAATAGCCTATAAATCACTTAGTTTAGACTGGAGTGAGGTGAACCCAGAACAAAGTTGTTATTAGCTAGCTGATAATTTTATGAAATTGTATATGGCAGAAAATTAGGCTATTTGGTCAATTTTTTTTAATATTGATATGATTATATACCAAAACAATTATCTGTAAATAGTGTAAAAATAAGGTATCAAAATAAGATAAGCAAAAATTACAAACTTTCTTTGAATTTATCTAAAATGTATTGTCAGTGTTGCGCTTGCAGATCACGTGGGTAGGGTACTTTTTTACTGTGTGTGTGTGTGTGTGTGTATGGATGACCATGTCTGTCAGCCACCACCGAAGACCATTTTTGACCCAGGAAAAACCCTGTAATACGGTCGGTGCCCTTAAAAGTACAGAGTTCGGTTCCCAACCCTACTAATGAAATGTTCTAGCAAAAGCAAATAAAACAAGCAAAACGCCCATACCTCCGTCTGAAGGATCAACCTGTGTGGGGATATCAAACAGTCCTGAGGCAGGACCAGAGTCTGAATAGGTGTCCGCCAAACTGGCCCAGCGGGAAACCCACCGAGGGCTTCCGGGTGTTAATGTGGTCAGCGACTGCATCTGTAGAAAAGGAGGAAACCAGTTAATTAAACAAAAACACTTCTACAGCATTACACTGATTTAAAGTGCTAACTCATTGTTTTTTTAAATTGAGATATTTTCACTGTATCTGTAAAATAAGTTAATATTACACATTTGACATAAACTAAATAATTATTGTAAATGGGCCATTCTACAGAATTGGTGCAAACTGCTGTCCCACAACCAAAACACACATTTAAAAATCTAATCTTAGATGTTCACTAAGACCCTTCTGTTATTAGCTATTGAAACACATAGCCAATAAAGCATAATATATATATAAAATCATAATTTATTGGTTACTTTCAATCGGGAGGTGGCAGTCCTGAACCCTAACCCCTAAATTTCAACTTATGAAAATGATATTGAAACGGTGTATGTTTTAGTCCATTGGCTGAGACTGATTTTGTGTAACTTTAAGGATATCACTACCAAACACCTTTTTTCTGCAATTAAACTTAACTTTTTTGGATGTTATTCCATAAAAAGTAGTTTTTATGTGTGTACGTACACCTGTTCAGAACTGTGCTAGCTAACCATGCGCTGATTAGCATCTTTGAACTAGGCTCAAAAGTGTCTAAAATTGTCACGAACGAAAGAGTCATGTTTCAGGTTTGACATCGTTTTGGTAGTGAAAAACAGGAACACATAACTCTTTATTTGGGGGAAATAAACAACATTTTAGTACAGTTATGCAAATCATCAGTATTTTAGTATGAGAGTTAAAATTCTGTAATGTGATCACTACCAAAATATTTCTGTCACTACCGAAAATGTGCCGTCACGGCCGAAACATGGGATGTTTTGTAAAAAAAATAGAGTATATTGAACGATCAACTAAGATGTTATGATAGTGTTTGGTTCAATGTATATCCAAACTAATGAATCCTTATCTTTGAAATCAGTGTGATCAACTTTATGCATTTTACAAACAAAGATTGGATTCAAAGCTCATAAGTTACACTTGAAATATTGTTACAATTGCAATTGTTATTAATTTACCTGTGAAAACATTTTAACAAAATGGCAAAAAATATATTTACAAGGTAGATGTAAACAACATCTTAATAGGTCTTAATAATAAAAGCCTTAATATATATATTATATATTGTTGTTTTTCCTGTAAATTTGGGGAGAGGAAAAATATTCCAAAACTTTCTGAAAATACAATATGAGAATTAACTGCACAATTATTAGATATGTGTACCTTGGATATTATACAATTTATTCATAAAAATTTGTGGAAAAACTATATATATATATAGTCTAGTAAATAATTATTGACTACTATTATTATTTATAGCTTTTATTTAATTTTTCATAAAGTTTTAATAAAATTTGACTATTTCTTGTCTCATTTTCTTAACTTATTTTGTATAAAACACTTTGAAATGAGCACTGTGTATGAAATCTGCTCTATAAATAAACTTGCTTATCATGTAATTTTAGGTGACATTTGATTAAAATTAAATAATACTTATAAATTGACCCCAAATTAAGAATAAACGTTGTAAATATTTAAATTAATATTGTTCAAATAGTTCAAACTAACTCTCAGTGTTCACTCTTTAAAAAAACAGTTATGTTAAATAATTAGCACAGATTTCAGATAATTTTTTTTTAATTGTATTATTTTTTCTTTATTTTAAAATTAACTTTTTTAATTATTATAAAAAAATGGGCTAAAATTATTTAAAATTAAAAATTTTAATTTTAATTATTTCTTATATTCAAGAATTGGCACACATTTCAGATGTAATTTCTTTTTTATTAATTAACTATATTTAAATAACTTGTATTCTTCATTTTAATGTATCTTTTTGGTAAACTTATTTCAAGTCTGTTAAATAAAACCTAATACAATTATGCTGGCTTAAATATATATTGATTATGAACAGGAAATTCAAAGGAATTCAAATACCAAATGAAAATATCTCAACCATAAAAAGAGATCGGGCTCTTTAAAGAATCCAAATCACCCATTCATAATCATCCAAAAAGCAGGAAGAGAGACATCAAAACAGCTGAGAAGATGCCCAAGAAACACCCTAATAAGTGGAAATTAAGTGACTGACAGACAGATCTACTGACGCCCATGATCCGGAGTTTGCAGTCAGGTGAGAGTTTACCTGTACAGGACCCTTGTCTGTGTCACTATGGTCTGTTGGATATTGGCCTGAGCTATTCTCACTGAGTAGAAGACTATCAGTGTCACCAAATATAGGCTTAACTGTTGCGGCTGCTGAGGTTTGGCTGTTGTCGCCAACACCAAACACCTGTTAAATGATAAAGCATGCATGAATTATGAAGAATGTTATATGTCTGTTCCCATCTGACCGCAGCTCTTCAACTATCTTCAGATGTGATAAAAACACTAGGGAAGTGACTGAAGAACTGAAACAATGGCTTCTAATAACAGAATGTGTTTTGTTCTTGAAGCCGCTTGAATGTAGAAGTGGGCGATATGACCTCAATCTTATTTTGTGATATGAGAAATGTAATTTCACGATAAACAATATATCACAATATAGTTATTATATCAGAGTCCTCAGAGTTGATGTGTTAGAAGCAGGAAAATTGGACAAGCGTAAGGATTTGAGCGAGTTTGACAAGGGCCAGTTTTACAGTTCCTCCTGAACCAAAACAACCAGCTTATGCTGTGTTCAAACTAGGGCTGCAACAACAAATCGATAACGAAAATCATGGACAACGATTCTCAGTATCGATTAGTCTGGTCTGCCCTCTGTGCATGGTAAACTTCCACCAGTCGCGCCAAATTATGGCACTAAATAGTGCATTTCTATGGACAAAATTCATCTAGAAATAGTGGATAAAAACATAGAAAGGCACATGATCCAAGCGCCCGAAGCATGTTCAGCTGTGGATCATCAGGGAACGACACACAGTATTAAGAATCAAGGGTGTGTAAACTTCTGAACGGGGTTATTTTGATAAATTCAGCTATTTTTTTGTCTATATGTAAACATATTTTATGTAAAATATCTTATTCAGGACAGTATTAAATAAAAAATATATATCTGCAAGCAGCCATTACCAGGGCCAAGCGCAAAGAAGACGACGAGACGCTGGGAGTGTCAGATCAACGGCAGCAATGAGCAATTAAACACATTTTAAGAGGATTTTAGGCAAAAATGCATTGTAGTCTATGGGAATTTCATGTTTTGTTCTATTATAGCGCCACCAAGAGGCACAATCCTTCAATTTTTTGTATGTGTCCTCGGAGTGAGCCCATACATGTGTGTCAATTTTGGTGAAAATATCTCATTTAGTTTTGGAGTTATAGACATTTATATGAAAAAACACCTACAAATGACTGACCTGACTTTGACTGGATTTTATTGCCCCCTTATTATCAATATTTTGACATTTGGGCATTAACGTTTAGCTATCGACCTATGTTTCCGAACTTCTGACGCTGGTTTCGTCTCGATCGGACTAGCGGTTTCGAAGATATCAGCTAACGTTTTTTTTAAGCGCTAAATTACCGCGCTGCACAAACCATACGCCGAAACCTGGCAAATCTGGTATCGTTGGACTCGGCAGACGAAAAAAGTGACTCCCATGAAAATAAGTCAACCACACCCAAAGTTATAAGCATTTGGGAGAAAAATTCTCCACTGGGTGGCGCGGTTTTAAAACGTCTCAGGCTCGTTCAGGGCATCGCGCTGATGACCCATACCGAGTTTCGTAACAATCCGTTCATGTGTTCATAAAATACAGCATTTTAACACATAATTCAAAATGGCCGACAGACAAAATGGCCGATATGGTGAAATTAGATATCAGTCGACTCGGCATCACGTCCCGAATCTAAGGAGACTTTTATTATTCACAAACGGTTCAGAAGTTATAAGCAAAAATAGCCATTTTTCGTATCTCCAGACCAGTAGGTGGTGCTGTGCCAAAACGATGCATATTGTACCAAGTTTGGTTTGAATATGGTAAAACGTTGCGGAGATATAGCCTTAAGTGTATTTTCGCAACCGCTACGTACAATTTGTTCGTGCGTTTATCAAAAACTATTTGACGAATCAACTTGGAGTTCCATAACTTTTTGTTGTAACCGTCTGAAGTAGTGTTGTCAAAAATATCGATATGTATCAATACTGAAATATCTGAAACGATACGATACTCCTTTTCAACAGTATCGATATATCAGCTGCGCTCTCCTCTCCGACCGACAGAGTTATTGCAACAAAATTAGTTAGCATATATTTGTGAGATAATTGTAATGGTAATTGATCAACGTTTATATATGAGAAAAAGCTTAAAAGCTTTATCATATAAAGTGATCTCTTCTGAAGAAATTTTTAATTGCCTAGACTTTCAATAGACGGACAAAAAACTAAATTATATAAAAAATATCTATTTGACAGTATACAAGAGTTTTTTCCCCCCTGGTATCGAAAATCGATACTTTTTTAGGTATCGTATCGAAATCAGAAATTCCAGTATCATGACAACACTAGTCTGAAGATGATCTGGTTCAATTTTCGTGCAAATCGGACGAACCGTCTAGGACGAGTTCGCAAAAGTAGTTTTTTGGGAAAATTCAAAATGGCGGAAATTTTTTAATGACGGAAATTGTCATGAGCTCTTTTGTTTCTAGCCCTTCGGGTTCAAAAGTTATTAGCATAAATATGAGTGAAACTTTGGACAGGTGGTGGCGCTAGAGGGAATGAGTTAGAGACTCCAAATTTGGTGTGGTTACTATTGGTACTGACCTCTATCAGTGTACCAAATTTCACAACATTGCGGTTCTATGGGCTGCCATAGACTCCAACGGCGGAATAATAATAATAAGAAATCTAACGATTTCAATAGATGCCTCCACACCTTCAGTGATTGGCCCCTAATAACATGCATTTTGTATGATCTCTCTCATTTTGCTAAAATTATTCATTTTCACGGATTCTGCAAGGGGTTCACACACTTTTAAAGCACTGTATAGACCAATTTACTGTTTGTAAACATACAGGATGCGCGCGCAGATAGGTTGCAGAAAACCAGTGAGAGATAGTGTGTAGGCTATAGAAAATTACATGGATACGATACAAAATCGTTTCATTTAAAAAGATAATAGATTATTTATAGATATATATTTATAGATGATTAATTATAGATTATTAGATGTTATTTTCAAAATGTTCACGCATATTTCTACAGTTTGTCACCAAGTGAAAGGGTATCATGAATGCGGTTTCACGTGAATATTATGACACGAGTGAAGCACAAACATTTATTTCCAAAATAAATAATAGGTTCTTAATTAAATGTTACATCGCAGCCATGGAAACATTATATTCATGCCGAACGAGAGAGGTAGCCTTTGTGAGCTGAGCCAAATTTAAGCTTTGTCTGTGTTTTGCAATCTTGTCACCCGATTTTCCACGAATTTAACAATAGGCTTACTCTCATTTTATTCTACTGGACATGGAATCTCTTATTTATTTTTCCTTG
Organism: Gobio occitaniae; assembly: GCA_033150135.1. Classification (NCBI taxonomy): domain Eukaryota; kingdom Metazoa; phylum Chordata; class Actinopteri; order Cypriniformes; family Gobionidae; genus Gobio; species Gobio occitaniae. The sequence goes on along the minus strand of JARQWZ010004821.1, from coordinate 49,410 downwards.
ATCATCATTTAGGCCTACGCATCTCTCACAGGGGATTATACACGTTTCTTCCTTGTTTGCTTTTAATTAGGAGTTCGCATTTACTGTGGTAAAGTAGAAAACAGTGCTGTAGGACAGATACATTTTATTTCAAACTATTAAACACAGTTTGTGCTTGTTATTAAACTTAAGGCGTCAAGTGTAGCCTATGTTTATAGCGCATTTCATAGCGTACACGCCGATATTTTTAGTTTCGCTTTCTCTCGCAGCGCATTATCAAACAGCCTAAAGTTCTTGACCCTGCAGAAGATAAATTCATTGTTCACAGCTTTTACTACAATTATTAGTTCTGGAACATCAGGAGAAAACATGAAGATATTAGAAAAAAATTATGCTCTCTTTCCTGCTCGCGTACATCCCTTTCCGCGCAAAGCGGCACATGAGCACCTCTGTGGGGAAATATAAAACCAATATATTAACTAATATATGTAACTTTCTTTTAGAATATATATATATATATATTTAGGATATTCATATATATAGCTATAGCCTACATTTTGAAAATAAAAATATCTTAAACTTAAAGCTACACTGTGTAACTTTTTTAGTTTATTCTTAGCTAAAAACACTTAGTTCTTTCAAAAATATATGTGCTCATTAATGTATATTTACTTCTTTCAAGTAATAAAGTATTCTTGTAAGTTTATAATATGCCATTGAAAATACATACGGGTGAGGGGTTCGAATGCCGGTCGCCATGTTGCCCCTCCATCTTGAAAGTACATTAGCCAAAGAGGGACATACCCGTAAATTCAAGCTTCGCCTTTCGCGTTTTAACACTAGATGGTACCGTGTCGAATTTGGACGAGGTCGAACTGGAAGCCATGTTAATCTTGGACTAAATCGGCCACCGTAGGAGTTAAAACGAAATCGGAATTGAGAGGAACAGAAACTAATATTCACTGGATGGTCATATACAAGTTCACCACTAGATGGGGGAAAATATCACAGTGTAGCTTTAAAGGGTTAGTTCACCCAAAAATGAAAATTCTGTCATTAATTCCTCACCCTCATGTCGTTCGACACCCGTCAGACCTCCGTTCATATTCAGACACAAATGAAGATATTTTAGTGTAAATCTGATGGCTCTGAAAGGCCTCCATTGGCTTAATGCACTTTACACTCTCAAGACCCTTAAAAGACACTAAAGACGTCGTTACAAAGTCCATCTCACTACAGTGGTTCTACAATAACTTTATGAATCGGCGAGAATAGTTTTTGTGCGCAAAAAAACTCTAAATAACGACTTATATAGTGATGACGATTTCAAAACACGGCCTCATGAAGCTTTGAAGCGTTATGAATCAGTGAGTCGATTCAGCGGTTTGGATCGCCAAATTTCAGCAGTTTGACACGCGATCCGAATCATGAATCGACTCACTGATTCGTAACGCTTCGAAGCTTCATGATGCCGTGTTTTGAAATAGTCATCACTGTATAAGTCGTTATTTAGGGTTTTTTTTGCGCACAAAAACTATTCTCGCCGATTCATAAAGTTATTGTAGAGCCGCTGTAGTGAGATGGACTTTGTAACGTCGTCTTTAGTGTCTTTTAAGGGTCTTGAGAGTGTAAAGTGCATTGAGCCAATGGAGGCCTTTCAGAGCATCAGATTTACACTAAAATATCTTCATTTGTGTCTGAAGATGAACGGAGGTCTGACGGGTGTCCAACCACATGAGGGTGAGTAATTAATAACAGAATTTAAATTTTTGGGTGAACTAACCCTTTAACCTTTTCAAATTTTAATTATTTTCATTCAGTGTCAGTAATTTAATCAAACATGTAATCAAATTTAACTGCTTATTTGCTGAAATCATTCAACTGTTATATGTATAGCCTAAAGTACGATTTAAACCAATGTGTTTGATACATTATAACACATTCGAGATTATCTTTCGCAACCGACATGCGCAGTTGAACTTGCGTGACGTCAGTTTGACGAAGGCGTACCTGATCGATCAAGCTCCGGGCCTCCACGACCTCTTTATCTGGACCCTCAGCTTCAATGGTGTAAGTGCCCGCATCACTTAAACTGTCGTCCTCTTCTGGCTGCGCGGTTTTGGCGTCCGCACTATTGACCTCCAAGGGCGCGGAGGGAGATCTGGTTGTCGGATCAATGGCGTGATTGTGCGAATGAGACGCGGGAGGGGAACTCTGATGCGTCTCAGCAGTTGTTGAAGATGAGGTCTTGTGGTCCCATGTGGGAGCTGGACTGGGTTTCGACACCCTAAGCAACTCGGCCGCAAAATCCTGCGAGAGTTTGGACCTCCGGCCGATGCTGCCAAAGTGTTTAGACATGGAGCGCGAGCTAAACTCAGACGTGCTCATGCGGATCTCGCTCTTCTCCCGTCTGAGAGACCCGGCCCGCTGAGACCCGTCTTTGAGGGGAACCGTGAACTGCTGTGTGGGTGGATTGTGTCCGGACGACGAGTTTGTCCGCTCTCCGGACTGGGCGGCAACTTTCCGTTTGTCTAACTTGCTTTTTAGAGCAGACTGGAACTCAGGAGACGATATGTTATTGGTGAACGACTGAGAGCGCTTTTTACGCTGAGTATCGTCAAAGAACTCGACCATGAAAGCTTGCTGGGGATCCGGTTTGCCTTGGCTCTTTGAATCTGGCATGTGGTTAGTTGGGTAATCTTCTCCCTCCTTTTGTGAGCGGGACACCGACTGAACCGCTTGAGTTCCTTCTGGATCCTCCAAATCATCATCATCATCATCTTCATGATTGTGTGCATCTAGAAATAACACAGGTCAACAGTTAGAAAGGCACAACAAAGCTGGTACAACCATATACAGTGCCGCCCAAAAGTTTAGACACATTACTATTAGGGGTGTGCCATTTCATACCGTCCACGATAACACAGTATCATTCTTTACATGATAAAACATGTATTTTATTATTTGTATTTTATTACTTTTTTTGTGTGTGTGGACTGGTAATCCCTACGTTATGGGGACAAAATGTCCCCACAAAGATGGCAATATCCGAAATCCTCATCCTTGTGGGGACATTTTTAGGTCCCCATGAGGAAAACATCTTATAAATCAGACTAAGTGATGTTTTTTGAAAATGTAAAAATGCAGAATGTCTCCTGTGATGGGTAGGTTTAGGGGCTGTGTGTGTGTGTGTGTGTGATGGGTAGGTTTAGGGGCAGGGGCAGTGTAGAATATACAGTTTATACAGTATAAAAACCATTACGCCTATGGAAAGTCCCCATAAAACATGAACACCCAACGTGTGTGTGTGTGTGTGTGTGTGTGTATGTGTGTGTGTGGGCATGTTTTTGTGAAATATCAGGACACAAATGTGTATAATGACATGGGTATTACAAAAAGAGGGTGAAATATGAGGATGTTCCCCATGTCCTCACTTTTCAAAATGCTTATAAATCACAGAATAAGGTTTTTCACAGAAAGTAAACTGCACAGTCTCCTGTGATGGGTAGGTTTAGGGGCAGGGGCAGTGTGTGTGTGTGTGTGTGTGTGTGTGTGTGTGTGTGTGTGTGTGTGTGTGTGTGTGTGTGATGGGTAGGTTTAGGGGCAGGGGCAGTGTAAGGGGATAGAAAATATGGTTTGTACGGTATAAAAACCATTACGCCTATGGAATGTCCTCACATTTCACAAAAACAAACGTGTGTGTGTGTGTGTGTGTTTTTTATTCTAAAGCAATATTCTCACCAGTGTTCAATCAGCTTTGACATATTTAAATCAGCATATGTGATATTTTTTTACCTTTTATAAAGGTCATTTGTTTCCATAATCTTATTAAATATAGGCTATGGTTCAGCTTTAAATTTATATTCTTAAATTTGATCAATAAATTAATAAATTAAGTTGGAAAGAATGTTTAAACATGAAACTAATCTGCCAGTAGGTGGCAGCAGGTGACCGTCTTAATGAGCAAATTATTGAGTCGACTCATTTAAACGCTGAATCATTCACTAACACACACTGTTGCTGTGAGATGTGTTATGGTTCTGCTGGGATCTTTGTTTGGAACTATTTTCGCTGCTGAAATCGAACAAAAGCAGTCAATATTGCTTCTCAAATGTAAGTGACTTGATGTTAATTAATTTTTTATGCAACTGTCATATGAAATCAGTGTCATTTTCAGTCGTGATGGTATTCAGGAAAACAGCACTCTTGCTCGTGTGGTGTTGCTTTACTCAGGGTTCCTACACAATTTTCATTTCAAAATTCCATACTTTTCCAGACTCGAATTTCCAGACTTCCTACAGATGTTTCCGATCATATTTAACTTGTTCTGATAAAATGTTTTCAAATTCAACTGCTAACAAGTGTTACATTCTAAAGATTTAGTATTGGCGTTTTTGCCTTTTATTAGGATAGGAAAGTAGCTAGACAGGAAGTAAGGAGGGAGAGAGAGGGGGGCGGGATTGGGAAAAGTCCATGAGGCAGGACTCGAACTCGGGTCTCCAGAAGCTCAACATGGCGATGCACTTACCCACAATGCTATCGGCACCGACAAGTATGTTACACTCTGAGTCAAAACCTCTATGTAGGCTATCTAATATTTAGAAATCCTATATTAAAATTGTGCCTTTTGTGACCTTAATGATCAAAATGCTATTTTCAATTTTTTTTTAAAGGGTTTTATTTCTATCATAATTTACTTACCCTCATGTCATTCTAAACTAATAAGACTTTTGTTAATCTTGGAAATCTTGGACACATGAAGATATTTAAAGGATTGGTTCACCTCAAAATGAAAATGTCCTAATCATTTACTCACCCCAATGCCATCCAAAATGGCAACCAACTCAGTTGGTTGCTCAAAAACTTAATTTATCTTTCACTGAAGAAAGTAATTCATGGATATCTTGGATGGCATTGAGGTGAGTAAATGATTAGGACATTTTCATTTTGGGGTAAATAAAGGGACTGAAATCTCTCAGATTTAAAATATTAAAAATGTTAATATAATAAAGTGTTATGGTTTTGAAAGACATGGGGGTGAATAAATGACAACTTTTCATTTCCGGTGTACTATTCCTTTAAGAACTCCACTATCGACTCTGTTTTATCCTCAAACCCAACTTGCTTTCTCAAACTACAAAGTGCAGTGTTAACCACTGTTGAACTGAGAAGAGGAAGGAACACACAGGTCTGACCTTTACTGCCATAGCTAGGCTACAAGTTTTTCATTTATTGAAAAAAAAAAAAAGATTGTGTATATATTTATTATATACATTTAGAAATTCTTAATTTTATATTTAGAAAATGAAATAGGGACAATAGTCTGGAAACATAAATATTTTTCCATACTCTGATTTATTTTTTCCATACTTTTCCAGACCTGGAAATTACTCAAATCAAATTCCATACTTTTCCAAACCCCGTAGGAACCCTGTTTACTGTATCATGTTATACATATAAAAACTCAATTTTAAACACATTTTTACTGCAGTATATTAACTAAGTTTCTCTGTTTGAGCACTGCTAATTTCTAGTGATTTCTCCTCGAGAGGCTGCGCTAGCGTCATAAGCGCAAGCTTGTTACTGTCAGTACATTACATTATATATTATTATCCACTAGGGATGTCCCGATCAGGTTTTTTTGCCCTCGAGTCCGAGTCATTTGATTTTGAGTATCTACAGATACAGAGTCCCGATCCGAGTTATACTTCTATTTCTAAGTATATACTTCTATATGTTAGTGGCAGTAGATTATCTGTCATACTTCCGCTCTCCTTTTTTCATCATTCTCTCATTTCTATAAGCCTCCTCATTTCCATCACTCTTTTTTTTGTCTCCTTCTCTTGCCCTGTCTCTTCCCCTTCTAAAGCGGAGCTCTGGCTGAAAGTCTTTTCATTGTTTAACATTTTATATACTAAGCTGTCAAATATGTAATGTTTAGTTTGGCATCTTGCACTGTTTAATGAAGCGTTGTGTTACTCGCGCAGCAGCTTCTGCATATAAAGCATAATTTAATTTGATTGGTCATCTCAAATATTTTTTTACATTGATGAACGGTGACAGACCGCAGGCAGGGCAGCTCAGACAAGAAGATATCCTTGCAGCATTAAAGAAGTGTTAATACTCTATTAGGCAATTATTTCGCAACATTTATTACATTTAACACATATTAATACTTGCATATTGTTGCCCTTGACTCTTCTAGTTGCTTCTATTGCTCTCATTTGTAAGTTACTTTGGATAAAAGTGTCTACTAAATGTATTATGCACACCTCGGAACAATACAGAGGTCCAGACCTCATATCTGGCTACGGCCATCGTGTAGCAGCCTAGTTTACCTCAACACTTCAGTTTACATGGTCGGAGCTATTCAGTCTTGTTCAGCTAGTTTCTCCACAGAGCCTTTACTGTACATCCCTATTACCCACTATCGATCGCCACTTACATTAAATTAATGCAGAATCATTCTTGAATTTTGGTGATTCCCTAGATATTTTTTTGTTTTTGAAGTTTTAATCACTTGTCAGTCGGGCAAATAAAATTCTCTTTCACTTGCCCCTTCAAAAACTCCACTTGTCCCGGACAAGTGTTAATGTCGAGCCCTGGTCGTGGTATTGAAGGTGGAGGTTATTCACTGCCCCCACCGACAATTCCAGCCGGACCTGAGACTCAAACCCGCAACCTTCAGGTTACAAGTCCGACTCTAACCATTGGCCCATGATGCCCCTAAGGAGTAATGTTTTACTTAAAGGTCCCATGGCATGAAATTTTCATTTTATGAGGCATTTCAACATTAATATGAGTTCCCCTAGCCTGAATATTGTCCCCAAGTGGATAGAAATGTTGCTCGGTGTAAAACCGAGTACTGGCTGTCTTTCTCTGCCTTTGAGAAAATGACAGGCCAGACGAGCCAATCCTGAAGTCTCCTGTTATGACGTCCAAGCAGGAACGGTTTCCTCCCTTTCCTCCGCCCAGAGAATCTGGCCCATGCAAACGCTCGAGAGATCATGGGTTGTGAACGAGTGAACGCTGGCAGTTTCTCAGTGTTTGGATGTACAAATGAAAACAGAAGTCTTTTTTCAGTTCCTTCTGATCTGTGATCAGTGATTTCTTATGTGTAGCTAATTATTTATTATTCGTGCACACACTGCGGCTTCTCTCTCCCGACAGAACGGTGTTTTCTTGTTTTCTATCTTGTGAGTCAGTGTTTTTGTACGTCCTCGTCGAGTCTATCTGTTCTTAAATGTGCATACAGTCGGGAGTTTCTGCTTAACATTGACAGAGCCACATCTTTAGAGATAAACCTCACGCACGCCGAAGCTCGGCCTTCAACATCCCCGACCCCCAGTACTGCATCTGGCCCACAGCGGAGGAGCCAAACGCGGCGTTAGATTAAGCAGAAGGAGAGTAAGCGTGAGCGTATCCGGCTAGGCTAGCCAGCTTTCCCCACAATAAACTGGATTACATTCGATTACTGCTGTTGTGTCTTTGTTTGTGCTGTGTAAGTTACTCAATGCGCGTCACTGACGCTTTTCATATGATTGGAACATATCTAGAAATAATGCTTTAATCAAACTTACTAACTCGTTCATCTCGCTGTAATGGTACATTGCATGTGTTACAAAGTTGGTAGAATAATGATGAAGACGGACTCGGCGTGACTGGGACTCGTGTTTATTCAGAACTCTCAGATACAAACACAATAAACTCGCGCTGACAGACAGCGCTCTCACAACTCAGTAGTTACTATAAATAACTTTGTTAGCAATCGCTCCGTCTCCGTGATGTCCGGTTCGCGACCGAATCATTCTTTTGAATCGGTTCTTTTTAGTGAACCGAACCAGTTCACCAAATCGGACTGAATCGTTCTAAACGGTTCGCGTCTCGAGTCAGCGCTGATCCATAATTATTGTTATTGTTACAAAGGCGTTATTTTGATTTTTTTTGCGCACAAAAACGATTGTCGTCGCTTCGTAAAATTATTGTAGAGTCACTGTGGTGAGATGGACTTTTTAACGACGTTTTTAGTGCCTTTTATGGGTCTTGTGAGTGTAAATGTACTGAATGCCAATTGAGGCCTATCTGAAGCCTTTCTCAGCATCAGCTTTACACTAAAATATCTTCATTTGTGTCTGAAGATGAACGGAGGACTGACGGGTGTCGAACGACATGAGGGTGAGGAATTAATGACAGAATTTACATTTTTGGGTGAACTAACCCTTTAAATTAAAAAAAAATAATTTTAGACTTTTTAAGACCCCGCGGGAACCCTGTAACCTTTCCAACTGTACAAAAATGATTCTCTGTTGTGGTTTACCCTTGAAGCTCTTGCTCGAGATCTCGTCTGACCCAGACTGCTCCTCCAGACTCCTCAACATAGTGGCGTCGCTCTGCACCAGCCAATCAGCAACTTTGTTCTCCACCGACATCACCTCTGTAAGCCTGGCTATCGACTCCTTGGTGGGGTTCCTGCGCTGGCGGACGGAGAGCTTTGTGACGTGGTCCTTGATCTTCATCTTCCCAGGGGTTTGGTCATCAAACTCAATGGTGAAGGAGGCGTGGCCCTGAACCACTGGGGGCGTGGACGGGGGTTTGTGGTCCGTGTCTTTTGTGGGGATCTCTTGGACTTCCAGGAATGCCGATTTGGGCTTTGGATGGATCTCCTTCGTGGGAATCTCAAAGTAGCTTGGCTCCTTGCGGTAGGAGTAACCGGACTTGCCCTGGCCATCGTGAAGCTCATCTGGAGAAACACTGACCTCACATCTGGTGCCATCCTTGTGGTTTTCTGTGAAAAGACATCAGCGTTATTAATGATCGTTAATATGAACTAATAGTGATGGGAGAAACTGAGCATAGCAACTAGGGATGCAAAGATATCGGTATGATATCCGATATATTAAAGCTGATAAATAATGTATTATTCCTTCAGCTGAGACACTTCAGATGTGCACTGTTCATCATGATGAGTTTGATTTGATTGAAATCACTTCAAAAAAAGGAAAATAAAGTTCAGAGCAACATGTGCAGTGCAAGTCTGTCATATCGGCTACATAAAATCATAATTAAAACATCATAATTGTGTGTTTGGGACATGGATTTAATGCTGAGACTTTTGTTTTTGTAATCAGACTCTCAAATTATATAAAAATTGATTTATCGGCCAATATATATCGGTTATCGGTTTTTAAAATATAAAGAATTATCGGTATCGGGCAAAATGTTCATATCGGTGCTTCCCTACTCAACACATTCGAGTTCATCATATGCTCATTTATTGCAATTCTTCTTCTTACGATTGTTGGAACGGACGTCGTGACAGATCTTGTTCTTCCTGTACATCTGAGAGATATGGATTATTGAAAACCATGTGGGGCGGGGACTTTGTTCAACCCATCGATTGTTGATTGGATGCTGAGATGTGGGCGTGGCACTCAGAAATGAAGGCGGGTTTGAATGCGAGCCTGCAGTCGATTGTAAGAAAGAGGCGGGGCTTATGCAAATTAAACAACTGGAGAAATCGGGCATACGTCACTAAAGAAAGATCGAGTAGGGATGCAACGATATATCGGTATCAGCAGATATATGTGCATTTTTAATGTTATCAGCCCGATAAGAAAATTATTCCGATATTTTAAAGCTGATAAATAATGTATTATTTCCTCGTAAATCTATATCATTTTCTGTCCAAACTAAAACAAAATTTCAGTATGAAACAACAATATAATTTAAATAAATTATAACTGGTGACTAATTCATTTAGAAATATTTTATTTTAAATATTCATACATTTGTTCAATTTGTGTATTTTTATGTTTATTTTTACCTAAATTTATGTTTTATACATTTATTTGAATCATTTTTAAATCCGTAATCAAATATATGTATTAAAAAAAAAAACATACATTTTTTTGGTAATAAATGTAAAAATACATGAAATGTATAAAAAATAACATTATGGATTTAAAAAAAAAAATCTAAAATAATTAATATCACAAGTTAGTTTTATTTATTCTTTAAAAAATGTAACATTTAGAATTTTTAACCTAAATTGATGTTTTTATACATTTATTTGATTTGGATTATTTTATTTGATATATATATAAATTTAGGTAAGAAAATAAGTATGACCTATAAAACAGAAAAACAAAAATTACTTTTGTTTTTCTAATCAGGCTCTCAAAAATGATATAAATGTTTGATTTATCGGCGATATATCGGATATAACCAACCGATATATCAGATTCTTTATATTCAAATATAAAGAATTATCGGTTATCAGTACAGGACAAAATGTGCATATCGGTTCGTCCCTAATTACGACAATCTGAATCAATTGATTCACAATATTATTCACTTTTTGAAGCGTTAAAAAGCTGAAACGTATGCGTTTTGGGGACCTGAAAACAGAAAATTTTGAAAACAATATCGTTATCGTCTCCGTTTAAACTACAAAAACATGAATTTGTCAAAACAGTGACATCATTCGTATGCGTATTACGCGTTCAGTCTATAGTTGTGTAGTGTTTCTCTAAGTGTCATCGCCATCTACTGGCCTGACAGCAGAATACAGTGTTTTCACGGGCTCGCGCTGTGAACGTTTAGATGATGCCTGTACATGAAAAACGCAAGGTTTGGTACATCGCTGTTGCGTAAACGTACCCTAATAAATGTGTGTTCTTTTATTCATTTGTAGGGCTTGGCTAATCAGGTCTTGACTACTAGTCTGCTTAGTTACTCCATTTACTACACAAACGTGAGATTCATGGGTTTACTGAGAGAGCCTCGTTCACTGAAATCATGTGATTTTGTCAGTTTGATACGCACTTGAAATTGCTTCAAAACTAAAGATTGGCAAAGGTTGTGAAGCTTCACAGAAGCAGTGATTTGGAAAGCATCAGGCAGATTAAGATGTGTGGCGAACAGAAGAAGAGCTAATTGACTTAAATGACTTCAGTCACTCCTGCTGTGAGGTCAGGTATTTTAGGAATATCGTACGGTCCTAACATGTGTATACTGTCCAGCATTAAGTCATTTTCTGTCCAAACTAAAAACCAATCTGCAGATTGAAGCAACAATATAATTTATGATTAATATACAGCTCTGTGGAGTTGGATTTTAGACCGAATTTCACTTTAAAACAGAACAAAAAGAAGAAGAAAAAAAAGTGTAAAAAAACAAATTAATCATAAAAATAAATAACCAAAAATATTTTTAAAATCCATATTCAAATAAATTTTGATCAAAATAAATGTAAGAATACACAAATTTAAAGAATAAACAAAACAGTAAAAATGTAAATTAAAAACTGGTGACTAATTATTTTAGACCCATACATTTTTACCTACATTTATGTTTTATAAATGTATTTGCATAATTTGTTTTATTAAATATTAAAATAAATTTATCAAACATAAATTTAGGTAAAAATACATAAATAAATAAAAATGTATGGGTCTAAAATAATGAATGTATTTTTACCCAAATTTATGTTGACTTTAATTTTATATATTTTTTTTAAAATCTATAATGTCACCCGTTTTTATTTATGTTTTTCTGTTTTATTTCTTCTTTAAATTCATGTTTTTTTTTAACCTAAATTTATGCTTTTATACATTTATTTGAATCTGGATTAAAAAATATTTCTAAAATAATTATTCAAATACATTTATAAAACAAATTTAGGTAAGAAAATAAATCTAAAAATACATGAATTTAAAGAATAAATAAAATTGAAAAACATACATAAATAAAAACTGGTGACATTAATTATTTTATATATTTAAAAAAAAATCCATAATGTCACCAGTTTTTATTTATACGTTTCTGTTCAATTTATTCTTTAAATTCTTTACATTGAAACGTTTATTTATATCTACATTTATGTTTTATAAATGTATTTTAATCATGCATTTAAAAATATTTCTAAAATAACTATTCAAATAAATGTATAAGACAAATATTAGGTAAGAAAATAAATCTAAAAATACATGAATTTAAAGAATAAATAAAATTGAAAAACAAATAAAAACAGGTGACATTATGGATAAAAAAATAAAATAAAAAAAAATTAATGTCACCAGTTTTTATTAATGCGTTTGTTTTATTTATTCTTTAAATTCATGCATTTTTAAATACATTTTTACTTAAATTCATGTTTTTATAAATTAATTTGAATATGGATTAAAAAAATTCTAAAATAAATTCTTAATACATTTTTTTAAGACAAAAATTTAGGTAAGAAAATAAATGCATGAATTAATAAATAAATGACGGCATTTAAGTTAAAAAAAAAAAAAATCTACATTTAAATAAATGTATAAAACAAACTTAACTTTATTTAAAAAGAATACATAGATTTAAAAAATAAATAGAACAAAAACAAACAAATAAATATGTGTTATTCAGCATGATAAATCTCATTTTTAAAGCATGCGTTAAATCTCAAAGCCATAAATGTGTGTTTGTGCTGCAGCTGGTTAGGATATAACCTCAGATTAACAGGGATTTAATCACAGCGTGGCTGGTTAGGACACGGTGAAACACAGGCATGAGATGCCAAAGAAACTCGACATCAGTGTCTGAAGAGAGTCATTAAAACACTGTGTTTAATATCTAGACTAGATGTCAATGTGTGCTAACGCTAACCCAAAGGGTGACTCCTAACTTAAAGCACTAAACTAAACTGCAGCGGAACAAAGGTTTCATGGTCACGCTGTAATCTGTGAAGAAAACTTTGAGAAGTGCTTAAGACTGGAGGGAAACACAATGGCCTTCTCTTTGGACTCCTGGCTAAGACGGAGGCTAATCCATCACGACATGTGTAAAGCTCATGCCAGAGGAGTTTAGCACTGAACACCACCAGCTAACACTAAAGGACCTGCATTCCTATCCACACTAGAAACGCTTTCACTGGATCATTTCCTATCAGACAGGGTTCCCACTCTTTTTCAGCAACCATTTTCCAGTATTTTTCTCCATTAGGTCACCTAATGGGGTTTTGGTTTCCTTGCCACTGTTGCCTCTGGCTTGGCGTGCTCACTAAATTTTTCAACTAAACATCGATATAAATCTAATTAATAAACTAAATTAACCATTTAAACTAAATTACTGATCGAATTATTGATCTAAAGCCCACACTGTCACTGTATGATAATTGAAATGAACTGATGACATCAGTGTTTTCTCCAGAATGGCTATACAGCTGAATAAAATTATGCTGCATTATTTTCCTGTTTAACACCGTAAAGCTGCTTTGAAACAATCTACATTGTTAAAAGCGCTATATAAATAAAGACTTACTTTTCCAGGACATTTTCAATTTTACTACGGCGGGAATAAAAGACAAGGATCATGCCAAATATTGCTCTAAGTCTTTAAAAGCTGTACAGTTTATTGCCATTACTTAACAATCCAGCATTTTTCAATATGAGCTCTTAATCATACATGACGACTATGGAAGCTTGTTTACACCACAGAATAGAAATAAAAGATAATTGTGACTTTTTTTATCTCGCAATTGCGAGTTTACATATTTGTGATATAAACGCAAAAATTGTCGCAATTCTTTTTTCCTCAGAATTGGACTTGCAATTGCAATTTAGATCTCACAATTCTGAGAAAAGACGTCAGAATTGCAAGATATAAACTCGCAACTGCGCAAAAAAGTCAATTGTGAAGAAAAGGTCAGAATTGCGAGTTTATATCATGCAATTCTGACTTTATGACACACAAATGTGACTTTATATCAAAATGATGTGATTAGTTAGCAGCTTACGAGTTAACATTCACTGCATACATTTGAGCAGTTAATAGCATTAGCTAACGGCTGCAAGTGGCAACACAAGACTAAACATCATAATTCAAAAATACTATTCATACGCATCAAACTCAGCATTCCTGAACATGTGCTTTCTGCAACTAGCGCTAATTGTTTGGGCCAGCGATAAACTCTTTATACTCAGCTAAAGAAATAACTTTTTTAAAGAATTTTCCCAGACAACAACAAGATTTTCCAGGACATTTTACATTTTCTCTAATTTTCTATGTGTTTTCCAGGACTGGAAAATTTGTCATCAATTTTCCAGGTTTTCCAGGACGAGTGGGAACCCTGTCAGAGAATGTGTCCCCAGTGAAACTGAGCCCCAGTGTGAATGTGTTTCTGGGACTGATTGAGAAGTCCACATTTGCAGACCTGAGTGATGTTCATGAGCGCCGGGGTCCCAGCGCTGCCCCTTCTCCTCATCTTCACCCCACCAGGACGGCTGGCCGTAGAGCGGCGTGGGTCTGGACACGGGCGGATCTGTCAGGACACAAGGGAAAAGTTTGAGGACCACGTCTGCCAGTAATGATGAAGACAGCTTCCTTTAATACAGGGAGACTGGTGGAAAGAACAGGTGGTAGAAGAAAAATAAAAAATACATTACAAATCAATTTAAAACCAAATCTCAAATAAAAGTAAGTAAGTGTGCGCGCATGTCAGTAAGTAAGCAAGTGTGCGTGTAAGTACGTGTGCGTGTACTAACTAAGTAAGTAAGCGTGCAAGTAAGTTAGCGTGCAAGTAAGTAAGCGTGCATGTAAGCAAGTGTAAGTGTAAGTAAGTGTACGTGCGTGTAAGTAAGTGTACGTGCAAGTAAGTAAGTGTACGTGCAAGTAAGTAAGTGTACGTGCGTGTAAGTAAGTGTACGTGCGTGTAAGTAAGTGTACGTGCGTGTAAGTAAGTGTGCGTGCAAGTAAGTAAGTGTAAGTGTACGTGCATGTGAGTAAGTGTACGTGCATGTAAGTAAGTGTACGTGCGTGTAAGTAAGTGTACGTGCGTGTAAGTAAGTGTACGTGCGTGTAAGTAAGTGTACGTGCAAGTAAGTAAGTGTACGTGCGTGTAAGTAAGTGTACGTGCGTGTAAGTAAGTGTACGTGCGTGTAAGTAAGTGTGCGTGCAAGTAAGTAAGTGTAAGTGTACGTGCATGTGAGTAAGTGTACGTGCATGTAAGTAAGTGTACGTGCGTGTAAGTAAGTGTACGTGCGTGTAAGTAAGTGTACGTGCGTGTAAGTAAGTGTACGTGCGTGTAAGTAAGTGTACGTGCGTGTAAGTAAGTGTATGTGCGTGTAAGTAAGTGTGTGTGTGTGTAAGTAAGTAAGTGTGTGTGTAAGTAAGTAAGTGTGCATGTAAGTAAGTAAGTGTGCATGTCAGTAAGTGTGCAAGTGTGCGTGTAAGTAAGTAAGCGTGCGTGTAAGTAAGCATGCATGTAATTAAGTGTAAGTGTGCGTGTAAGTAAGTGTGCGTGTAAGTAAGTGTGCGTGTAAGTAAGTAAGCGTGCGTGTAAGTAAGTGTGCGTGTAAGTAAGTAAGCGTGGTTGTAAGCGTGCAAGTAAGTGTAAGTAAGTGTGCGTGTTAGTAAGTGTGCGTGTAAGTATAAATAAGTAAGTGTGCGTGTGTAAGTGTGCGTGTGTAAGTGTGCGTGTGCAAGTGTGCGCGCGTGTAAGTGTGCGCGCGTGTAAGTAAGTGCGCGTGTAAGTGCGCGTGTAAGTGAGTGCGCGTGTAAGTAAGTGCGCGTGTAAGTAAGTGCGCGTGTAAGTGTGCGCGCAAGTGTGTGTGCGCGTAAGTGTGTGTGCATGTGTAAGTGTGTGCGCGTGTAAGTGTGCACGTAAGTGTGTGTGCGTGTAAGTGTGTGTAAGTGTGTGTGCGTGTAAGTGTGTGCGCGTGTAAGTGTGTGCGCGTGTAAGTGTGTGTGCGTGTAAGTGTGTGTGCAAGTGTGTGTGCGTGTAAGTGTGTGTGCGTGTAAGTGTGTGTGCGTGTAAGTGTGTAAGTGTGCGTGTAAGTGTGTGTGCAAGTGTGTGTGCGTGCAAGTGTGTGTGCAAGTGTGTGCGCGTGTAAGTGTGTGCGCGTGCAAGTGTGTGTGCGCGTGCAAGTGTGTGTGCGCGTGCAAGTGTGTGCGCGTGTAAGTGTGTGCGCGTGTAAGTGTGTGCGCGTGTAAGTGTGTGCGCGTGTAAGTAAGTGCGCGTGTAAGTGCGCGTGTAAGTGTGCGCGCAAGTGTGTGTGCGTGTAAGAGTGTGTGCGTGTGTGTGTGTGTGTGCGTGTAAGAGTGTGTGCATGTGTGTGTGTGTGTGCGCGCGTGTAAGTAAGTGTGCGTGTAAGTGTGTGTGCAAGTGTGTGTGCAAGTATGTGTAAGTGTGTAAGTGTGTGCGCGTGTAAGTAAGTGTGTGTGCGTGTAAGTGTGTGTAAGTGTGTGTGCGTGTAAGTGTGTGTGCGTGTAAGTGTGTGTGCGTGCGTGTAAGTGCGCGTGTAAGTGTGTGTGCGCGTGTTAGTGTGTGTGCGCGTGTAAGTAAGTGTGCGCGTGTAAGTAAGTGTGCGCGTGTAAGTAAGTGTGCGTGTAAGAGTGTGTGGGTGTAAGTGTGCGTGTAAGTGTGCGTGTAAGTGTGTGTGCGTGCGTGTAAGTGCGCGTGTAAGTGTGTGTGCGCGTGTTAGTGTGTGTGCGCGTGTTAGTGTGTGTGCGCGTGTAAGTAAGTGTGCGCGTGTAAGTAAGTGTGCGCGTGTAAGTAAGTGTGCGTGTAAGAGTGTGTGGGTGTAAGTGTGCGTGTAAGTAAGTGTGCGTGTTGGTCCTTTCACTCTTTTTGACAAAGTAGTAAATTAGTAGTTAAACTCTGCTCATGTCAGTGCCAGCAAACACAACAGCTTTATCAGAAACCAGAGGGAATGTTTGGGAGCTTTAAAGCTCATTCTGCACATCTGGCCTGAAGCCCTCAGAGAAGCAACACTCAATGAACAAACAGCTCTGAGTCTCGACTCCACCTGTAATCAGATCCAGCCCTGTCAGAGACAACCTGTCACGCTGGGTAAAGCGTGCCGCAGCACGGGCACTGTTGTCACGGAGACGCTGTTTAATATCAACACAGACGAGGATGGAGCGGGCAGGAAACGTGTCACACACACACACACACACAGAACAGGGAGCAGCTGAAAACACACCACCCGTTTATATGGAGAGTTGTTTCTCATGATGGTGACACACTTCCGACAGAGGGAATGGAGTTTGGGTGGAGATGCGATGTTGCACATGATTATAAGGTTTTTATTGAAGGTTATTTGGGAATTTCTATTGAATCGCTTTATTTTTAAAGGGGCAGTTCAGCCAAAAATGAAAATGGTGTCATCTACTCATCCTCAAGTTTTTCCAAATCTGTATTAAATTCTTTATTATGAAGATGCACTATATTGCCAAAAGTATTGGGCCGAGTTCAGGTGTTCAATCCCTTCATGGCCACAGGTGTATAAATCAAGCACTAGGCCTGCATAAGTCCAAATATTATACTAAATATTCCACGCTCAACTGTTAGTGGGAATATAACAAAGTGGAAGCGATTGGGATCAACAGCAACTCAGCCACAAAGAGCGGGGTCAGCGCATGCTGAGGGTCACAGAAGTCGCCAACTTTCTGCAGAGTCAAGAGCTCCAGAACAACATCAGTGCCACCATAAACACACTCCTAAACCCTGAGGAAAGCCAGAAGAGCTGAAGCTGCTAGAGCTGCAAAAGGTGGGCCGACTCCATATTAAACCACACGGATTAACAATGGGAAGCTCATGTGTGTGTAAAGGCAGGCGTCACAACACTTTGGGCAATGTCATGTATTTTGAAGAATGTGGGAAACCAACAGGGCTTGACATTAACTTTTTTGCTTACCAACCACTGTGGCCACAATTTTGACATGCCATACTGCCATATAGATATTTTTAATATTATCTTTGCATTTGTCAGCATGTTTATTAGGCTACTGTCACTTTAAGAGCTGATGCACGGATCCATTAAACTGTTACACAAGTTTGTGTGTAAGCGTGCGTGTGAGCAAGCGTGCGACTGAGCATGTGTGTTTGAGTAAGCGTGTGTGTTTGAGTAAGCGTGCATGTAAGTAAGTAAGTGTAAGTGTGTGTGTGTAAGTGTGAATGTAAGTAAGCGTGCAAGTAAACGTGCGTGTAAGTGTGCAAGCGTGCATGTAAGTAAGTAAGTAAGTGTAAGTGTGTGTGTAAGTGTGCATGTAAGTAAGCGTGTGTGTAAGTAAGCGTGCAAGCAAGCGTGCGTATAAGCAAGCGTGCATGTAAGCAAGCATGCGTGTAAGTAAGCGTAAGTGTGTGTGTAAGTGTGCATGTAAGTAAGCGCGCGTGTAAGTAAGTAAGTGTAAGAGTGTGTGTGTGTAAGTGTGCATGTAAGTAAGTGTGTGTGTAAGTAAGCGTGCGTGTAAGTGTGCAAGTGTGCATGTAAGTAAGTGTAAGTGTGTGTGTAAGTGTGCATGTAAGTAAGCGTGCGTGTAAGTGTGCAAGTGTGCATGTAAGTAAGTGTAAGTGTGTGTGTAAGTGTGCATGTAAGTAAGCGTGCGTGTAAGTAAGCGTGCAAGTGTGCATGTAAGTAAGTAAGTGTAAGAGTGTGTGTAAGTGTGCATGTAAGTAAGTAAGTGTAAGAGTGTGTGTGTGTGTAAGTGTGCATGTAAGTAAGTAAGTGTAAGAGTGTGTGTGTGTGTAAGCGTGCGTGTAAGTAAGCGTGTGTGTGTAAGTGTGCAAGTGTGCATGTAAGTAAGCGTGCATGTAAGTGTGCATGTAAGTGTGCGTGTAAGTAAGCGTGCTGTAAGTAAGCGTGCGTGTAAGTGTGCAAGTGTGCATGTAAGTAAGTGTAAGTGTGTGTGTGTGTAAGTGTGCATGTTTCCTTTCTCAGCTGTTTACGTTCACTTGCGTGAATACTCGCTAAGAACGGCATTTTGACATTATTTTGCATGTATTTGGCTGTTTAAGAGCAATAAAGCAGCGAAAAAGAGCAACCCGCCAAAGTGTCCAGTAGGAGTGACTGCGTTACACGCACCTGCTGTTGGGTTGGTGGGTGTTACCATAGATATACATAATAAAGGCTAGATGTCTCGTCCGCTGCTGGCCAATGGAGGTCGACGTCCACACCTGGCGGCCATCTTGTCACAGTCAGCTCGCTCACTCGTAACATTGTGTTTTAATGGTGCATACTTTTAAAATAACCATAACTTGCTCAATTTTCAACCGATTTTCAAACTGTTTGGTTTGTTATAAACGTCAGAGATGTAGTTATGACACTGCATACTTATGAAAAATTATTCATAATTTGTTCAAGCATCCATAATTATAGCCACGTTATTAACGTTTGTAAGAAACCAAACTATTTGTAAATCCGTCAAGATTTCAGTGAGATAAGAGTATTTGTGTTCATGCAGATCATCAGGAGCCACAGAGCCCTGCCTGTGACAAGATGGCCGCCAGAAAGCTTGCCTGTGACAAGATGGCCGCCGGTGATGATGTTAGAGACTCCGCCGTAAGACATCTAGCCTTTATTATGGTTATCTATGGGTGTTAATGTCAAGCCCTGAAAACCAAACAGTTTCTGGTCCCCATTGACCCACATAGTATTTTTTTCTATACTATGGAAGTCAATGGGGACCAGCAACTTTTTAACAGTGTTCGTTTTGACAGTAAATTTTGATTTAGTTTTAGTCATATTTTAGTCACCTGAATTGTTTTAGTCTCCTAAAAATCTAATGAGTTTAGTTAAATTGTAATACATTAAGCATTACATAACCGACTGTCACTTGAACTGACATTTTGACATTTTGTTTTTGACATTAAAAATACACGAAAGAGCTCAATTCACTTTTTTGTTTGTTTTTTTAAACATCTATATAGTTTTTATAACTTTGTATTTCTGTTTTAGTTAGTAGGCCATATCAGGTTGAGCTAAAGCTTCAAATAAGTTTGTTTATTTATTTTTTTCATTTCAGTTAACATTTATTTAATTTCAAGTAATGAAGATTTGTTTTAATGGTTTTAGTGAACTTTTATACTTTATTGAATATGTGTCAAATACTGGTCTTTCCTCCTGACTATGAATTAAATTAAATAAAGTTTATTGTGAAAGCAAAAACGAATATATAATGCATGACTTTTAATTATAAACCAGCTTGAAATACACCGGGACTCTTATTTTGAAAAGTATGCTCCTCTGTTGCAGTTGCAGGAGCTCATTCAAGTTCAGATGAGGAGATAAAATATGCATCATTACAACCGTCTAAAACATATTACTAAATAAACATTGTCATTATTCATCAGCATTAGTTCATAAACAATATCCTGGCATAAATGTGTGTTATTGATTGATTGAGCCGCTCTGGAGCTGGATTGGGAGTGTGTGAGCCGTGTTTTCCAGCGGTTAGATCAGCTCAGATCAAATGTGTGTATCTGTTACACAGATCATCAGTTCTGACCCGATCTCTTCCCTAATCCACCCTCACTAACATTTTAACCTCGTTTTTATTTGTTGATGAAAATGATTGATTTTCGTCATAGTTTTCATCATCCAACACTAGTTTTTATTTAGTTATCGTCTTGTTTTCGTCAGTGAAAAAAGGTTGTTGACGAAAATTATGACGAAAATTATTCGTCAACGAAATTAACATTGCATTTTAAAAAATATTTTTCTTCACAGGAGAAATGTCAATGTAATTTGGACTGCGACCAAATGGTCAAATCATTGAGCCATGAGCGAAGATCAGGAGTTTCAGTCCACAAATCTCCAACATTCACTATGATTTACTGTAGGAACACCACATGGTATTGTGGCAGAAATAGTCAGATGATATAAAAAAACAAAAACAATAAAATTTGTCATCAGAAGAAAGAACTTCACGCAGGTTTAGACTAACTTCAGGGTTCATTTTTGGGTGTACTATCCCTTTAAGAAGGTTCAAAACTAAGGGAGTGCAACAATATCTGACTCAAATGTAAGAGCTGCTTATTAGGAAAAAAGCAATAAAACATGAATCAATCCCATGAGTCAGTTGGGCAGGAACAGGTCAGAAAGCACAGGAAGTTCAGGACAGAAACTCTCTAATGAAGTCATTATGAGAACAAGTTTTTACTGTTGATCATCTAAAAAAAATTTTTTTAGCTGCATTTATCTACTAAACTTTTTTTGTTAGCTGAACCACTTTGACCTAAAATATTTACTTGAGATTTTAAGTGAACATCGCAATAATTGAACAACACATTTGCATGTTCACGGTTTAATGGTCACATGACCTGCAGGTAAACAAATAAAATCGGATCTATTTTAGCAAGCATTTTGATTTGATTTTCAAATGAAAAAATGTGTTTTTAATGTTGATTTTGTACATATTTATTAGCTTTTCATCCACTCGTGAACACCAGAAGCTTTGCTCTGTGCCACGTTTGTCCATCTGAAGTGCTTTTCGGAAAATGCCCATCATCTACAAACACAGCGGACGCCCAGAACACACTTTCACTGGATGATTCAGGCCCTCATTTTCCCCACTATCCCTCTTAAGAGCACTAGACAGGCGTCTCAGTGTGTGTGGCGACTCCACGTCTCTCTGATGCTGTAATAGTGAGTGTCAGAGGTTTGATCACTAACCCTCAGTATGAGCTCTAATAATAGTGATGGCTGACTTGGCAAACTCTAAAGCACATGAAGACTGACTTGTGAAGTCCAAACAGATCAGCAAACAGGGTTTAACAGTGTGTGTTTAGCCAGTGTGATTAACAGATTAATCAAGTCGCAGGGTCTGTATTCGCCAAGATAAAGAGTGTCTTGACATTACACTGATGGGTATTTTAAACACGAGTTAATGAAAGGGCCTTGTAAAGCACTTACAGCCAGCAATATTCAAACTAGACATGCACTTCCTGAAGGAAACAGTGGCGATTCAGTATGCAAATATTACAATGGCATCATCGCTGTTGGTTAGATTCTGAATGTTGAACATTATATCAATGATTTACAGACTTTAACCCTCTGGTGCTCTTGGTTTAGGGGTTGCATTGGTTGTCTTCCCGGTTATAAGAGACCGGACACCTAAAAATTAAACTTCCTCCACCCCAGTAAAACCAATGTAATTTATTTTTCTTCAATAATATTTTTTCTTTTTAATTTTGTATTTTGAGATGATTTGATGGCATTTTTTTTTATTTATGCAATAATTATGGTCTATTTTTGCCATTGAAAAGTATACAAAAAAATTGTTGTAATTTTTAGCTTTTTAATTATTGCAGTATTTCAGGTTAAAATAGAGACTAGGCCTTCAAATTTTGTGCCTTATTTTTTTGAAGGCAGATTAGACCCTCTTTTGGAATTATTTAATAAATCATGCACCCATGTGTGTAATCACTAGAGCTCTCTATGGACAGGCTTGAGAATTCACTAGTTCTCTTTTGAACACATTTAATAATTGTTTTCTGATGGATTTGAATATATATTTAAAAAAAAAAAAAAAATCTCAAAGACTATTTATTATAAAGTTTTAGATATTTTTTTGTTTGTTAGAAATAGATTATTTTCTGTGAATTTGTGTTTTTGCAGATTTCCCATTCATTTCCTATGGTGGTCATTTTTGACCGAAGAGCACAAGTGGGAGTATTTTTTTACGACCACTCAGCATGCTCGAATCATGCCCTCAATTTTTTTGTGTGTTTACATCCCTAATGCTAGAAAAGTCACCAAGTTTCATATCATTCTGATGAAGCTGGGATTTAAAAAAATTAAAAACAGAACATTTTCCGGTCAGAAATGACTGAAGAGCACCAGAGGGTTAATCTTAAAATTATGAAGTATAGAGATTACACAAGCCAAAAAGACGTGGCACACCTATGCCTGAAATTTTCTATAAAGCAAATTTAGTGCAAAAATATGAGATTAAGCCCTTAACTGTCAGCCCCCTTTTTGAGAAAACACATGAAAATGCACTATCCAAACTTAAAGGGCTGTAATTCAAGAATGCTTTGGAATATAGACCTAAGGTCTTGTTTTAAAGCAGACACTCGGTAGATTATTGCTAAAGTGAAAGCAATTCAAAATATGAAATCATTAAAAAGTTATGGAAGTTTAAATTTACTGTAAATAAAAAATACAGTACTAAATATTTTTTATTTTATAAAAAATATATATTTTACAAAAAAAAATTACTATAAAAATCAAAGCCATATGTCTAACCAAGTTGTGTTCCAAATTTGAAGTTGATATCACAAATTTAAGTTCCCATGAGATTTTGTTTAAGGCGCTGTACAAAAAATAGCCATCGGGTGTCATTGAAATTCCATTGATTGCTTTTTTGATGCATTTTCCTGTAAATTTCTGTCCAAATGTCACTTCCATCACAAAACAGTCACCAAATATGGAACCTTGAGACTCCTTGAGACCTTTCCGACGATATGTGTTTTGTCAAGATTAGAAAAGATTTTGATTATAAAGTAGTTAAATTGAATGTCGTAATATGAAACATGACACCGCCCACTAGGGGGAGGAGCCTGCTAGAAGAATTTAAAGTACCATTTCCATGGTAACGCAATGTCCAATTTCAAAACGGTTTTTACAGGATGAATTATGAGTTTGTAAGCTTTTGAATGATACCGAATTTATGATAATTACTAAAATATGAGATACGAAAAAAGGCGATCAAAAAAAAAAAAGTGCCAGGTGTGCCGCCAGCGGGACGGTGACAATAAGAGGTTAATACATTTGAGCAATCTGCTATGCAAGTAATAATAAAGTGCAGAAATATTACATTTTACCTGTGGCTCAACGTCAGGCAATGTCAGCATGGAAATAAATCCCTAGCGATCAGTCTCGTTGGCAAGAACTAGCTCAAATTAACCTTTTTCGAGAAGAAATGGGTGATAAATTCACACTGCAAATCTTTGAATGGTCTCATTTTTAAAGTCAAAGTTCAGTGACCACATTTCCAAATAAAACAGGATATTCTAGAAGGTAAAAAAAATAGGACTTGATTTGATCAATCAGAAATAGTTGAATTGGGAAAAGTGTCTATATATAGATTGTTTGAGGAAGTTATTATCATGCCCAAAGGTCCAGAATTTAAAGAGGCGGTTGATTGCCCCTTTTTACAAGATGTAAAATACGTCTCTGGTGTCCCCAGAGTGTGTGTGTGAAGTTTCAGCTCAAAATACCCCCGCAGATCATCTTTATAGCATGTTAAAAAAGTCATTTTTTGAGGGTGAGCAAAAACGCGCCGTTTTTGTGTGCGTCCCTTTAAATGCAAATGAGCTGCAGCTCACAGGGCGGAGCTTCAAGAGCTCTGATTACCTCATGCACACACACACTGAAACTGTTCAGCCTTTTATGATCAAACCGGAGTCGGGCAATGATGGAGAGACTCCAGAAGAAGAGACAACATGTAGGGATATTTGATGAATTTATGAGTTAACCATCTTCAGACATGAATGAAGAAAGAGCTCATTATGTATTTCAGACGCACCTGTGATGGTTTTGCGCTCTGTTTTTTCTGATTTGGGCCGTTTCTCGTCGGTCTGGATGTGCTTCTTGGTTTCCGGCGTCTCTTGACCCATCTGAAGCTGACTGGTGTATCTTTCATGCTGGAATCCAGAGAACATGTAAAAGACATGAGTGAGCTCTCAAAACACACACACGCAGGCATACTTTGAGATTGTTCTGAGGTTAAATATAGATTTATAATAACAAGAAATAGTCGATAGCATTTTGACAGTAGGCAAACATATTTTTCACTGTTATATTTGCACCCTTTTCTGATTTCTGGATGAAATGGTGTTTTAATTTCCAGGTCTAGAACACATTTTAATCACTCATGGTGGAAACTCTCAGACAGGTCGAAGCCTAAAGCTTTCAGCGGCGATGTGGATTGATGTAATGGGCAGATGACAAATGTTTTTTTTCATCGCAAAAAAAAGCAGCGCTTTACTAAGCGGCCTTAAAATGTCAGGAGGCATTGAACACATCAAAAACAGGCAGAGAAACAAATTAATATTAATCAACTTGTGCGGTCAATCGATTAAAATATAATAAATGATTGTACTGTTTTGTTGTTGCGTTTCTCATTAAAAATAACAGGCTAATGAACCCACCAGTCAAGCAACCCGCCCTCGAATTGACGCGAATTCTAAACCGAAAGTAAAATGCACATTCTGGTCCAGCAATAATGAGGATACTCGACAAAGCAGACAATTCTGTGTCCGTTCAAGCGCGAAAGAGAACTCAATGCGGCCGCTGGGTTACTTACAAACACACCGATCAGGCATAACATTATGACAGGTCACTGATGACCTGTGGGTGGGATATATTAGGCAGCAAGTGAACATTTTGTCCTCAGAGTTGATGTGTTAGAAGCAGGAGAAATGGGCAAGCGTAAGGATTTGAGCAAGTTTGGGCCAGATTGTGACGGCTAGACGACTGGGTCAGAGCATCTCCAAAACTGCAGCTCTTATGGAGTGTTCCCAGTCTTAAGTGGTCAGTCTCAGGGCTGCGCAATATTGAAGAATGCGATATGCAATACATTGTTTAATAATGCAATATTCGATATGCGATACGATATTGCTTTAAGGGTGTAAAATCGATTTAAATTATATTTTAAAAAAAATGAATGATTCTTTCTAGGAAAAGAAAGCAATCGCTACAACTTCTGAAAGTGACCAGCCGTGTTTTAGCAAAAATTAAATGTCACAAATCTGACAATATAATTTGAACATCAATGTAAACAAACAAAAAAAGGTAAGGATAATTTTTAAAGGGTTAGTTCACCCAAAAATGAAAATTCTGTTATTAATTACTTACCCTCATGTCGTTCGACACCCGTCAGACCTCCGTTCATCTTCAGACACAAATGAAGATATTTTAGTGTAAATCTGATGCTGAGAAAGGCCTCCATTGGCTCAATGCACTTTACACTCTCAAGACCCTTAAAAAGGTACTAAAGACGTCGTTACAAAGTCCATCTCACTACAGTGGTTCTACAATAACTTTATGAATCGGCGAGAAAAGTTTTTGTGGATTCAGCAGTTTGAATCACCAAATTTCAGCAGTTTGGCGGTTTGACACACGATCCGAATCATGAATCGACTCACTGATTCACAACGCTTCGAAGCTTCATGAGGCCGTGTTTTGAAATCGTCATCACTATATAAGTCGTTATTTAGGGTTTTTTTGCGCACAAAAACTATTCTCGCCGATTCATAAAGTTATTGTAGAACCACTGTAGTGAGATGGACTTTGTAACGTCGTCTTTAGTGTCTTTTAAGGGTCTTGAGAGTGTAAAGTGCATTGAGCCAATGGAGGCCTTTCAGAGCCATCAGATTTACACTAAAATATCTTCATTTGTGTCTGAAGATGAACGGAGGTCTGACGGGTGTCCAACGACATGAGGGGAAGTAATGTATGACAGAATCTTCATTTTTGGGTGAACTAACCCTTTAAATATCAAAAATGCTTTGCTTGATGAATACTCGTTAAGACAGCCATTTTTTACATAACTGTGTGTATTTGACAGTTTGAGTGTGTAAAAAGACCGTAGAGGCGGTTTGTGCGCACATTTCGGTGTGTGTGTTGTATTTCGCAAGTTATTGTGTTTAATAACTCACACGCGTGTGCCCAGTCTATTCTCTGCTATATGCGTTGACCTAAAACATACACTTATCACAATGTTGAAGTAGCCTATTCAAATTATTCAGATATTGCGCACCGTTGTGATATGTACATTTGCGATATTTCGATATATTGTGCAGCCCTAGTCAGTCTCAATCAAAAGTGCTGTTTTCACACACACTGAGGAACGAGTCAGTATGTCATAAATGGCATGTAGACATTACAGTGAAAATAAGCCTGAACAGTCACAATACAACAGAATAAATGGGCAGGAATAGAGAGATTCAGTATAATTTACCTTGAGGGCTTCCTCGGGCACCTTGTGTTGGCTTCTCTCCAGGATGTATATGTGCGAATGTGTGAACAGTCAAGAACAAACACACCATCCCATAATGATCAGAGAGAAAGGACACAACACTGGAACTGCATTTCTATCGAGCTGAGCACAACACTGTCCTGAACAAACCTGTCTCATAAACAAGAAAGCTGCGTTTCTGCTCATTATCAGAAGGCATTTCTGCAAGGTGTTCTGCTTTAGCTAAACCAAAAAGCCCTGAGTCAAACCACAATGGACTTGTTTCATTCCCCTCTGAGCTTGAGGAAGGATATCATATCCGAAGCGAATGACATCTGATAGCTTCAGGGTGATGTACGTCTGATCGGGGATGCGAAGGTCGTTCACGAAGGTCTGAGGAGACATGAGATGACAACAACACTTCACAAAGACTCAACACAAAAACAATACTGATAGTGAAGCATTGCTTGGTTTTACACCTTCGTTCTTGTGAGCAATGCGAGAAAGCGTTTATCATTTTGTAGTTTGTAATCACAGCTTTTATCAAAATCCCAATAATAATAATTCGAAGCAAATCGAGCACAAAATCCAAACTTTAAATTGAAGGCCTTGTAAAACATGAGCGCTGCTGTTTCGGTGTGATTTTAATTCATTTAAATTGAATTCACTTTTAAATTTTGTTTACGTCACTGTAAGCCCAACACATTTTTTTAAACTTTGAAACATATATAATAAAATAGATCCACATGATTTACTTTAATGCTGTGAAAACTATAATGTATATAATTAATAAATATTATATAATAGTTATGTAATACGATTATAATATAAAATAAAATAATTTTATATAATATAATCAGATTAAACCCATAAACCTTAATTTCGTATGAAAGAATTAATATAATATAATTTAAAGGGGTATTAAACCACGATTTCACTATTCTAACTTTAGCTAGCGTGTAATGTTGCTGCTTGAGCATAAACAACATCTGCAAAGTTACAACGTTCAAAGTTTAAAGCAAAGGGAGATATTTGCTTTTAAAGAAATCAGTTTCTAAGAACTAAAGCAAACGGCCATCAGGCGACTACACACATTCCTCCAGGGTTGGTGACATCACCAGCCCCAATATTTACATAAACCCCTCCTCCGAGAATATTAAATAAGGGGGGGTGAGGCCATTTTGTATCGCGGCGCTGTTGTGGTCAGTGTTGGGGGTAACGCATTACAAGTAACTTGAGTTACGTAATATTACTTTTTCAAGTAACTAGTAAAGTAACGCATTACTTTTCAAATTTACAACAAAATATCTGAGTTACTTTTTCAAAAAAGTAACGCAAGTTACTTTTTCACATTTATTTGTTTATTTGACTGACTCTCCTGTCCCCATGTTGAGAAAAATCGAGAGTAAGTGCAGAGGCATTGTGTGTAAATGTGTTATTGTAGTTCTAGACTAAATGTGAGCATTTATTCATCTCACTTGCACAATAAAGATTCAGTACTCCTCAAAATTAATAACATCAGTCAAATGCAAAATCAGAGTACTATGCAAACCTCAAATATATAAATGTTAAATAAAACATATTTTTATGCATTTAATCTACCTTTATTGACCAATGTCGTGCTGCTGATCTTTGATTCAGTTAAGCCATGAGCAAAAATTACTAGATTTTTTGTTTTTATTGGTAAAACGTTTTTCTCCTGCATCCTATTCTTCCATTAGCCAGAATGGCAGCACAGCACGGCAGTATGGTTCAATGCCTAAATTTGCATTTTTATCTCAGCCTGAGGCTTATTATTTCAATTTTGGTATGAAGAGGTCTTTACATTTGCACAAAAAATTATTTTTTTTGCTATTAAAAAACTAAACAAAAAAGCAAGCCCAGCCCAGGTGAGAAAAAGTAACGCAAAAGTAACGCAGAAGTAACGTAACGCATTACTTTTCTTAAAAAGTAACTAAGTAACTCAATTAGTTACTTTTTAAGGGAGTAACGCAATATTGTAATGCATTACTTTTCAAAGTAACTTTCCCCAACACTGGTTGTGGTATAGTTAGGCTGGAGTGTTGTTGCTGCGATGCCGAGGAAACGCTGTTATTTTCATCCGGATTGCAGGTCTGGGGTACTTGCTCTGTTCAGCCTTCATAGGGACGGGGGTGCGTTGCAGAGCGTTTAACATACAACATGTTGCACGTGTGTATGAGACAGAAGGGAACAGGCGCGTGCGGGGCTCCCGCAGCACATCTCACGGAGGAAAACTTCCACCGTCTTCGCGATTTCAATGCCGGATTTGCACAACGTCAGCTGCGTGAGACAAACACTGCCAGTGTGTGGATGCACGACGCGCGCGCTGCACATTTCACGGAGGAAAACTTCCACAAACTTCGCGAGTTCAATACAGGATATGCACAACGGCTTGTCCTGAAAGCTGGATTTACAAACAGAAGCTGTTTACGGGCCACAACCTGTAAGTCTGAATTATTTTTCATCGATGTGTTTTCCTGTAATAGGTTGTAGCAAGGAAGTAAACAGATGACAACGCTGTTCTGCAAACCAGTCTGTTAAATGCTCATTCATACTTAATGTTATCCGACGAACACCTAACATTACAAACACTAACGTTAAAATCTCAACAGCGAACTTGGCATTAGTGTAAATGATTCTTTGATTAGAGCTCTTATGTATTATTTATCTACAGGCTTGCTAAACATGGTTCTGTTTGTGATTTGACTACTAGTAAAGCCAGTGTTTAGTGTTTTGGGTTAATAGTTCTTGCGACAGATATTTGGCTATAATCGTTCTAAAAACACAAAAGTAACAGTGCCATTCAGTAGCGATTATAGATCCGCAGTCTTTACTCTTGAGGACTGAACAGGTTCTGCTCGATCATCTTCACTTAAATGTTCTGGGTCTGATTCGGGCTCAGATTGGTATGGTTTTATTGACGCCACTGTTTCTAATACTGACCAAAGCACAGTCCACCGGTAAAGGTAAGGGCCGTGACGTTTCCGATAAACGTACACTGCGGTTAGCGAATCACAACACACTGGGCCAGCTAACCAATCTGAGCCCATCGCGTATTTTTGAGGGACTGGCTTCATACAACCCGGAAACCATCAGACCGTTTTACAAGGAGGGACAGAGCAGTGTAGAATAAAGGTCAAATATATGAAAAATAAGGCAATTTTTTTTAAAACGAAGCATGAACACATGTTACAGTGCACCCCACAAACACAGTCAAGCCTTCAAAACAATGTGTTTTACCACCCCTTTAATATAATATATAATATATCATTTAATATAATAAATAAAATAAAATTCTATTATACGAAATCAAGGTTTATGGGTTAAATCTGATTACATTACATTATATATTTTATTATATTATATTCATTATATTAAATTATTATATCATAATATAATATAATATAATATAATAGGATTAAATCCATAAACCTTAATTTCGTATGAAGGAATAAATATAATATAATTTAATATAATATAAAATAACTTTATATAAGATAATATAATGTAATATAATATATAATTTAATATAATAAATTAAATTATATTATATGAAATTAAGGTTTATGGGTTTAATCCGATTATATTATATTATATTATATTTATTCCTTCATACGAAATTAAGGTTTATGGTTTTAATCCTATTATATTATTTTATTATATATTATTATATGACATTATATATTTTATTATATTGCATTATTATATTATAATAAAATAAATTATAATATAATATTAATCGGATTGAACCCATTAATCTTAATTCGTATGATAATAAAAAATAATATAATATACATCCACAAACTTTCATTTCATATGAAAGAAGACCTTTGACTATCTTTCTGTACTTTACAACAGCGTTTTTTAATATTCTTTGGTAAAATGTGAATTTACACTGCACAATTAACGCGGTTATATCAAATAATTGTGTTTAGGTTGAAATCCATGAGTCGACTATCAATAATAGCGACAGGGCCCATTTCAAATCGTAGATGGTAAATCACACCATTTGACCCAAACACAAGCAGCCCTATTTAAAATCACTTTTGGCATTTGTGCATGTAAATGAAAACCCTTCAGGGGATGGTGTGGGTGGTGTAGATGGTGTAGACTCACCCCGTTGAGGCTGCCCAAGTCTTTGACCAGGTGCTCATCTGTAGCCGAGTCATGGTTGATGACGGCGTGTTGTTTGTCCACACTGCGAGACTGAAGGTGCAAAGAACAGAAAGCAGCTTAGCAACTTGACCTTATCATAAAACAAACGTGCACGCTTCAAAGGGCCAGAAACACGTCTGCGGAGGCCCAGTGGAGGAGCGCGGGTCACACGGGTCTGGAGAACAGAGCCAGAACTATCACCATCTCCTCCGTGGAGAGAATCTATCAGTAAACTCACAGATAAACAGTTACATTTGGCCACAGGAAGGCACAATTACCCAGCATTCTCAGCGGCAGCAGTCCTCATGCATCAGTGCAGATCTGCACACACTCATTTACAGCCTCATTAGTGGCAATCAGTGCCATGAAGTCATCAGAGACTCATTATACAGTGTGTGGCTCTGCTCCAATGAGCCGCTTATTCAATCTAACCCAGCCTCAGTTACATCTGAGAGACCTATAATATAATATAACACAACATAAAATAATATAAATATAATTAATATAATATAAATATAATTAATATAATATAATAAAATATATTATATTATGTTATGTTATATTAATTATATTTATATTATATTAATTATATTTATATTATATTAATTATATTTATATTATATTATGTTATGTTATATTATATTAATTATATAATATAGAATATATAATACAATTAATATAATAAATATAATACATATAATATAAATATAATATAATAAATATTATAATATATATTTTATAATATAATATATTATATAATACAATAAAATATAATTAATATCATTAATATAATATAATTAATATAATATAATATATTTAACTTTAAATTGTATATAATAAAAATTATTATTTTTAAATTTTTTTGTGGATTTTTTATTTTATTTGATAGCACTAAATATAATGTAATATAATATAATTTAATCTGAATAAACCCACAAACCTTCATTTAAAATAATATAATATTATTTAATATAATTAATATAATATAATATAATATAATATAATATAATATAATAAATTATATTCATTATCATGTTGTTTATTATATTATATTATATATGTTATTTTACATTAATTATATAATATAGAATATATAATACAATTAATATAATAAATATAATATAATACATATAATATAAATATAATATAATAAATATTATAATATATATTTTATAATATAATATATTATATAATATAATAAAATATCATTAATATCATTAATATAATATAATTAATATAATATAATATATTTAACTTTAAATTGTATATAATAAAAATTATTATTATTAAATTTTTTTGTGGATTTTTATTTTATTTGATAGCACTAAATATAATGTAATATAATATAATATAATCTGATTAAACCCACAAACCTTCATTTAAAATAATATAATATTATTTAATATAATATAATAAACAACATGATAATGAATATAATATATTTTAATTTTAAATTGTATATAATAAATTATAATTTTTGTATTATTCAGTTGATCGATTTGATAGCACTAAATATAACATAATGTAATATATAATTAAACCCACAAACTATTTCACAAAATATAATATAATCTGATTAAACCCACAAACCTTCATGTAATATAATAAACATGACATAATGAATATAATATATTTTAACTTTAAATTGTATACAATAAAAATATTATTATTTATTTCTTCAGTTGATCAATTTGATGGCACCATATACAATATAATGTAATTTATAATTAAACCCACAAACCTTCATTTCACAAAATATAATTAATATAATGCATAATATATTCTGATTAAACCCACAAACCTTCATTTAATATAATAAATATAATATAATAAACATGATAATGAATATAATATATTTTAACTTTAAATTGTATACAATATTATTATTTATTTTTTCAGTTGATCGATTTGATGGCACCAAATATAATATAATGTATAATTAAACCCACAAACCTTCATTTCACAAAATATAATTAATATTATATAATATAATCTGAATAAACCCACAAACCTTCATTTCACAAAATATAATAAATATAATAAACATGACATGAATATAACATATTTTAACTTTAAATTGTATACAATAAAAAGATTATTATTATTTATTTTTTCAGTTGATCGATTTGAAGGCACCAAATATAATATAATGTATAATTTAACCCACAAACCTTCATTTCACAAATAAAATATAATATAAAATATAATAAACATTATATAATTAATATATTTTTACTTTGCATTGTATATAATAAAAATAATATTATTATTATTTATTTATGATTTGATTAATTGATTTGACAGCACTAAATATATGAATATAAAATGTAATAATATAATTATAAAATTAAATTAATATATTTTTTCCTTTGAATTGTATATCGATTTACTTCAATGCTGTGAAAATTATGCATATAATATAAACAATATTGAATAGAAGTGTTGAACAGATTCATTTGTCTTTTCTCTCACGTTCACATGCATATTAAACACACATCATATGAATGAAACTACACTAAAGTTGTCTTTAGATGTTAAATGTGCCGCTCTGGCCTGGTTGAGGAATGCGACACACATTCATGAGCAGAGGGAGAGGCCGAGGTTTGGACGCATGAATAGACAGGACCAGGCTTTTTCTGCTGTGGTGAGAGAGCCGTGCTGAACTAACCACAGATGAACACAACCATATAAACAGACTCAAAACACTGCATTCTAGAGTCAGCAGAACAACAGACACACACACACACACACACACACACACACACACGTGTGTTTCAGACCCTTCACTAACGGTTACTTTATAGCATTAGCTATACCAGGGCTCGACATTAAGCCTGTTAACACGCTTGTCCTTCGGACAAGTAAATCTGT
Source organism: Gobio occitaniae (assembly GCA_033150135.1). Taxonomy (NCBI): domain Eukaryota; kingdom Metazoa; phylum Chordata; class Actinopteri; order Cypriniformes; family Gobionidae; genus Gobio; species Gobio occitaniae. The sequence goes on along the minus strand of JARQWZ010004821.1, from coordinate 15,663 downwards.
CATTCACTTGTCCGAGTAAAAAATGTGCTTGTCCGGATTATTTATTTTTTTTTTAAATATAATTATTCTGAAGCAATATTCTCACCAGTGTTCAATAAGCTTTGACATATTTAAATCTGCATATTTGTGATATTTTTACCTTTTTATAAAGGGCATTTTTCCATTATCGTATTAAATATAGGCTATGCTTCAGCTTTCATTTTATATTCTTAAATTTGATCTATAAATTAAATTAGAATAAGACACTATAGGCTGTTACCAATCAAATTAAATAATTTACACTGAAAAATTACAACTGCATTAAATAATGTTATGAGATTATTTTAAATATTTTGGAATATACAAATAAGAAAAGTTGGAAAGATGAAACCAAACCACCAGTAGGTGGCAGCAGGTGACCGTCTTAATGAGTGAGTCATTGAGTCGATTCATTCAAACGATTCGTTCAAATGGATGATTCATTCAAGAATGAGGCAGTCGTTTACGAATTGAATCTTTGATTCAACCGATTCATTCAAACGCTGAATCATTCAGTAACACGCTGTTGCTGTGAGATGCGTAACGTTTTTGTTGTAATCTTTGTTTGGAACTATTTTCGCTGCTGAAATAAAACAAAAACAGTCAATATTGCATCTTAAATGTAAGTGACTTAATGTTAATTAATTGTTTATGGAACTGGCATATGAAATCAGTGTCATTTTCAGTCGTGATGGTATTCAGGAAAACATCACTTGCTCGTGTGATGTTGCTTAACTGTATCATATGTTATAAATAATAAAACTACACAATTTTTAACTGTGTATGTTAACTGAGTTTCTTTGAATGAGCGGCGCTCATTTGTTTTCGATTTTCTCCTCATGAGGCTGTGCGAGCCTCAACAGCTCAACCTTGTTAACGTCAGTTCGTTTTATATTATTATCCACTATCGATCTCCACTTACACTGAATGCAGAATCATTATTGCACTTTGGTGCTTCCCTGGTCATTTTTTGTTTTGACGTTTTAACCAGGATACTTGTCCATCGGGCAAGTAAAATTATTTTTAACTTGCCCCTTCAAAAAAATCCACTTGTCCCGGACAAGCGTTAATGTCGAGCCCTGCTACAAATGCCCATGCTATAATGGGGATAACCCACGGCTAGCTGTGCATTAAACCCTTCTGTGGCACCTTTGACCAACTCTGACTGGATTGATTTCATTAACACCACAGCATGCAAAGCCTTTAGTTACTATCTGCTCTGCCAATCGCCTGAATCAGTTCATTATCATTAAAGGGGCGGGGCCTAACTGTTAGAGTTGATTCTCATGATAAACATTGACAACATTTCGAAACAGTGTGCCACACACACTCCTTCAGGATTCAAGTTTCAGAATTTTTTTTTTGAGTATGGCCCTATGTGACGTCATAAAGGGCGGGATTCCTTACACACACACACACACACACACACACACACACACACACACACACACACACACACACACGCACACACACGCACACACACACACACACACACACACACACACACACACACACACACACACACACACACACACTTCTAAATTGTTCCTAGAATTCTAAATGTTTATGGATTGTTCAACTTATTGCTATTATTATTATTTTTATTTTTTTAATCTTTTTTTATAATTATTTTATTTAATGTATGTACATGTATGTTGATTATTTGTAAAATTAGAAATGCTTTGGCAATACATTGTAACAATTGTCATGCCAATAAAGCAAAATTGAATAGAATTGAATTGAGAGAGTGTGTGTGTGTGTGTGTGTGTGTGTGTGTGTGTGTGTGTGTGTGTGTGTGTGTGTGTGTGTGTGTGTGTGTGTGTGTGTGTGTGTGTGTGTGTGGGGACTGGTAATCCCTACGTTATGGGCAGGGTTTTTCCTGGGTCAAAAATGGTCTTCGGTGGTGGCTGACAGACATGGTCACCCATACACACACACGCTCGCACAGTAAAAAAGTCCCCTACCCACGTGATCTGCAAGCGCAACACTGACTGACAATACATTTTAAATAAATTCAAAGAAAGTTTGTAACTTTTGCTTATCTTATTTTGATCCCACATGAAAAAATACTATAGTATATTATAGTAAAATTACTCTAGTAAATACTATAGTGTTTTTGAACTGTACTATAGTAAATATACTACAGTAAATAAACAAAGTGTAGTAAATACTATAATATACTACAATTTACTGTTGTATCTTTAATATAGTATGGTTCAAAAACACTATAGTAATTTTACTATAATATACTATAATATACTATAATATGCTATTGTATTTTTTCATGTGGGATACCTTGATGTTTGTTTTTGTTCCTCATTTGTACACTATTTACTGATAATTGTTTTGGTATATAATCATATCAATATTAAAAAGTAGTATTTAAAAAAATGAACAAATAGCCTAATTTTCTGCCATATACAATTTCATAAAATTATCAGCTAGCTAATAACAACTTTGTTCTGGGTTCACCTCACTCCAGTCTAAACTAAGTGATTTATAGGCTATTTATTTTACTACACATTGTGAACATAAATAAGCTGAAAGACTGTGGATGATTAAAACTAACTCTTACACCCACTCTTGCTAATTGTAAATTGTGTAAGCACACTTGTGTTCTCATTTCAGATTGTTCTGAGTAAATTAATAAACTGATTCGTGAGTTCAGTGTTGGAAAGATCAGTTGTTCTAACCAGTCGTTGAAATGATTCGGTTCAAAGGAGTCATTAGGTGGCGAATCGGACATTAGCAGACGCGTTGTGTGTGAATCCCGTCTGTTAGAACATCGCGAAAGATTTGTCAACACACAGAAAACACTTCATAACTGGATAGGATTTGTTTCCCGTTTATTGAAAGTATGGTTTATGTCAGCTGGTCAGAGAATCAGTCAATGTTTTTTGAGCGCATTTCACACCCAGCGGTAATGAAAGGAAAACATCGTCTGATAGCGCCACGTGCAACATGGATTCGGTCTTCCGACCTTTTGATTTTGATTAACGTAATATGTGAAATATTAGAAAGCTAAGAATGCTTATTTTGAAGACCGAGAGCGTGCGAGCGAGGGAGGAGTTCTCTGATCGTTCTATCTGTCACTCAGTTACAAGCGCAGCATCTATTCTACATCATTCATAAATCACAATAACTCATCAAATAAAGCTTTGGCGGGACAAAAATTTGTTTTGGCGGCCGCCAAAAAATTTTCAATGTAGGAAAAACCCTGTATGGGGATGGCAATATCCGAAATCCTCGTCCTTGTGGGGACATTTTTAGGTCCCCATGAGGAAAACATCTTATAAATCAGACTAAGTGATGTTTTTTGAAAATGTAAAAATGCAGAATGTCTCCTGTGATGGGTAGTTTTAGGGGCAGGGGCAGTGTGTGTGTGTGTGTGTGTGTGTATGTGTGTGTGATGGATTACTTTAATGATGTCTTTACTACCTTTCCAGGACTTGAAAGTGTTAGTTGTGTAGCGGTCAATGGAGGGACAGAAATGTCTCAGATTTCATCTAAAAGATCTTCATTTGTGTTCTGAAGAGGAGGAAGATCTTACAGGTTTGGAAATTACATTCTTGGATGAAGTGACCCTTTAGAGCCGCGATCAGTAGCGGCAGAGGCACTTCGCTGTGATGGGAGAATGTGTGTCGCTGTGATGGGAGAATGTGTGTCGTTGTGATGGGAGAATGTGTGTGTTCAGTGTCTGACCTGTAGCATGAGTTCGCAGTCCTCTCTGCCCACGAAGATCATCTCGCGGGGCAAGCGGGTGGCGCGTGCCGGAGCTGCTCACCAGGAACCAGGACGTCACGCTCATCTTCAAAAGTCCATCAACTTCCTGCAGGAAAACCACCGGCATAATCTGAGAACTGAATGGCTCAATCATAGAGCAGTCACATGACCAGGACTAGCAAAACTGTGTTATATATCATCTAAAAACATCAGAAACATCATCTGTGAATGCTTGAACTTCATCTCCAGAGCCGCTTCATGAGCATTTAAATGTTTAAAGCTGCACTATGTAACTTTTTTTCAGTAAAATATCCAGAAACCACTAGACCAGTGTTATACATTTAGTTCAGTTGAGTACTTACAATATCCCAAATGTTTCCAACTTTTAAATACATTTGGTAAAATAAAAAAAAAGTAATACAAAAAAGGGCCCTAAACATGTCATTTTTGTTAAACTTTGAATAAATTGTTAAATTGTATAAGTTTCATGATTTCAATTAATTAGACATGCTTTTAGATTACTAAAATTACATTTAACTATTCAAATTCAGTCCAAAAAAATTAAAAAATGGATTTCATAGGGCCCTAACATATTATACATGCATATTTTATGATCTCATATTTGTAGTGAGATAATATGAATATTTGTACTATTATTGCAAAAGGTTTTGATGAACAGGTGTTTATCAATTAGGAATTGATTGTATGGTGAAAAATGTATATTAAATGCCAGAATGGAGTTGGTTTCTAGGTCAATTATTAATGTGAAAAAAAAATTCATAGAAATTAAAAGTAGTGTTGTTTTTATTCAATTAATTGGACATGCTTTTTGATTATTAAATTTAATTAGACCATTAATTACTTAAAACGGTAAATATGGTTAAAAATAATTGTTTAAACGGAATATAAATGCATTTCAAAGGGCCCTAAACATGTATTTTTTGTTAAACTTTTAATAAATTGTTGTTAAATTGTATAAGTTTCATGATTTCAATTAATTAGACATGCTTTTAGATTACAAAAATTACATTTAACCATTAAAAATGGAGTCCAAAACAATTAAAACAGGAAAAAATGGATCCAGAAAAAAGGGGAAAAATGGTTGATTTCATAGGGCCCCATCATGCATATTTTATCTCATATTTGTACTATTATTGCAAAAGGTTTTGATGAACAGGTGTTTATCAATTATGAATTGATTGTATGGTGAAACATTTATATTAAAAGCCAGAATGGAGTTGGTTTCTAGGTCAATTATTAATTTGAGCAAATATGACCTTGTGAACGGTCTCAAACCACGCTGGATATCAATCAAACAAACTATAATCAATATGCCAAAGTGAAATGATCCTGTTTGTGCAAAGTTGCGATATTATTCTTCTGATGGGTTTAAAATTGGATTGATCAGGACAAAGTTCATGTCCAAACTCTCTGACAGAATCTGCATGTAAATAATACATTAAATCAGAAACAGACTGAGGTATACAGGTGTAAAACAATCTCTAATACACCATATTAGCTGCTAACAGCTCAAACAAACCTGTCAATCAACATTCATTCATATTAAAGTCAAGAGTTGGCGAAATATAGGCGTTAATCCGAACCTCACAGACGATATTCCGCGTTCACGAGCCACAACTGAAACATGACAACACAAATAAAGCCATTTACACAGATGAACACACACTAAAGAGAGTAAAAGAGGCATTAATGTGCAGGTACACTCGCTCTCTCACACACACACACACACACCTTCTTCAGTGAAGCTCCGGGCGGCTAACGCTCAACAGGAAGTTTATTCCTGACATTCCCGAACATCCGAGCCCTTAAACACACACTTTACACCATCACAACACGGGCTTAATGCGTCTCCATCACTGCGAGGGGACGTGAACTGATATAGCCGGGGTTCGCCGCTGTTA
>JARQWZ010004821.1:0-2500 GCA_033150135.1 Gobio occitaniae | reverse complement strand
TTCACTCTTGGTGTCTGTGATCCACACCGGTTGTCCCTTGAAGATCTCTCACACGATGTCTTTTGTTAAACACTAAACTGTCCATTAGTCTCTTTCTCTCTCTCTCTCTTCACCACTGTAGCCTCATTTGGCAGGCTGGGAATGAGCAACGAGGGAAGCTGAGGAACTGGCGTACGAAGTCTCCGTCCCATTAGTAGTTGCGCTGGGCTGTATCCATTAGCCAATGGGGTCGCTCTGTAGGCTAAAAGTGCAAGATATGGGTCTTTTGCTTTCTTTAGTTGTCTTTTCACGGTCTGGACGTGACGCTCAGCCTCACCATTGCTTTGAGCAAATTTTGGACTGCTGGTTACATGTCTGAAACCGTATTCTGCTGCAAAGTCTTTGAACAACTGGCTTGAAAACTGAGGTCCATTGTCACTGTAGAAAAGCTCTGGAATGCCATGTCTGGAAAAGATTGACTTAAGGTGTACTATAACGTCTTCTGATCTCGTGGGCGTCAGTTTTGCTAACTCCACAAATCTGGAATAGTAGTCCACCACCAGAACATAGTTACTAGGTGTTTCTCAATGTCAAGGATCCTTCCTCTGCAGGACTGATCCTTCCAAGTCACTTCCTTCAGAGGCGAGGCGAGGCTCCTCTTAAGCATTCGGAGAACAGGCAAATGGAACAGGCTAGCAAGTGCACGTCAGCCTCATTACGTCAGTGAAAAGGTCCGTTAGCGTCCGTTATCAATAACGTCATTTGTATACGGTTGTAATTTGTACTGGCATTTACAAGTTAAACTTTACTTATATTTACTACGGTTATAACAAATGTTTGGTAACGTAAATACTTACACTTGAAAGCATATTGCCCCGTTAACGCTCCGACTCGTTATCGCCAACGTCCGATAATTTGTATTTTTTGAACAAGATAGCAAAGCTGCGCGCATAGGATTGTGGGTGATTTGAGAACGCTAAGTGCGCGAAGTCTACTCGTAAGCATCCTTTCCTGTATATGGCATATTTTTCGAACGAAGGACTCAGACCTTGGTTGAAATTCCGAGGATCCTCGACATTGGAACAGCCCTTCGACGGACGTCGATGACGTAGCATCCTCGGAATTCTGGCTTCCGAGGATCCTTCCTTGACATTGAGAAACGCCTACTGTTGTTAAGAGTAAAAAGATCAGCTCCAACTTTTTGCCATGGTCTTTCCGGGAGCACACTGGGCATTAATGGCTCCACTGAATTGGCTCGTTCCTTAATGCATGTGGTGCAGTTTTTTACCAGCTCGTTGATTTGGCCACTCAGACCAGGCCACCACACTGTCTCTCTAGCTCTCTCTCTGCACCTGGACATTCCCTGATGTCCCTCATGTAGGGCTTTGAGAACAGAGTTGCGCATAGTGGTAGGAATCACGAGTCTGGTGCCTTTCAGTAACAGTTCATCACATACAGTTAGAGCAGTGCTTCTCAAATAGTGGGGCGCGACCCCAGGGGGGGCGCGCGAGTCCCCGGGGAAAAAGTGTTTTTTTTGCACCGAACAAGAGCACACATCAAAGAGCAGGAGATATGAAGTGTAGATAACAAACACCATGGAAAAATATTTAACAGGGATGAAAAGAAAGTCGGAGAGAGACGGAGATAATGAGGGAAACACGTTAAGCCTCCCGAAAGCTAAGACGAGGAAATATGACGAAGCGTATGTTGCGCTTGGCTTCACTGCGACTACGGTGGGAGACGAAGAAAGACCGGTATGTTTACTGTGTCTAAAAATGTTGGCAGCGGACAGTATGAAGCCAAATAAATTAAGGCGTCACTTACAGACATTACACCCCAATCACGCTGATAAGCCGCTTGAGTTTTTTCATCGAAAACGTGCCGAATATTGCCGACAATCGTCCCGCTTTGTGAATGCAACTTCAGTAAACCAGCGAGCACTGGGGGGGCGCGAAATGTTTTCTTCTTCCTAGGGGGGGCGTGACAAAAAATAATTGAGAAGCACTGAGTTAGAGTGTCTCTGTGTGGCCAATATGCTTTGATTGGACCTGTGAGATGGCTGTAATCTGGCCAGCCTCTCTGACACAAAGACATGACTTCCAAACACGTTTTATCTGCCTTTAATTGTTCTTTCAGTTGTGTGATGTATGTTGAGCTAGCAGGTAGGCTTCTGATTATTTCATCAACGTAGATGTTTTGTGTCAGCCATTAGATCTGCTGCAGCTTTAGGATCTGAATCTTGTTCGACAGGTGCGCGTGAAAGAGTGTCCGCTGTGAAGAGTGCTTTGCCTGGAGTGTGTGAAATGGAGTAACTGTACCTCATGAGCCTTAGTCGGAACCGCTGGATTCTGGGTGGAAGCTCGGTTAGGGCTTTCAGACTGACAAGTGGCTTGTGGTCAGTTTCTAAGGAGAAGTGTCTCCCGATGAGGAAGTCTTTAAATCTTTCACATCCCCACGTTAGTCCAAGCGCCTCCTTCTCCACCTGTGCATACCTCTGCTCTGTCTCAGGTAAGGAGCGTGA
>JARQWZ010004820.1:0-97171 GCA_033150135.1 Gobio occitaniae | reverse complement strand
GGAACTTCCTCTCTTTCAGACTGCGAGGAACTTCCTCTCTTTCATACTGCGAGGAACTTCCTCTCTTTCGTACTGTGTGGAAACTTTCCACTCTTTCATACTGCGAGGAACTTCCTCTCTTTCGTACTGCGTGGAAACTTTCCACTCTTTCATACTGCGAGGAACTTCCTCTCTTTCATACTGCGAGGAACTTCCTCTCTTTCGTACTGCGTGGAAACTTTCCACTCTTTCATACTGCGAGGAACTTCCTCTCTTTCGTACTGCGTGGAAACTTTCCACTCTTTCATACTGCGAGGAACTTCCTCGCTTTCATACTGCGAGGAACTTCCTCTCTTTCGTACTGCGTGGAAACTTTCCACTCTTTCATACTGCGTGGAAACTTTCCACTCTTTTATACTGCGAGGAACTTCCTCCCTTTCATACTACGAGGAACTTCCTCTCTTTCATACTGCGTGGAAACTTTCCACTCTTTCATACTACGAGGAACTTCCTCTTTCATACTGCGAGGAACTTCCTCTTTCATACTGCGTGGAAACTTTCCACTCTTTCATACTGCGAGGAACTTCCTCTCTTTCATACTGCGTGGAAACTTTCCACTCTTTCATACTGCGAGGAACTTCCTCTCTTTCATACTGCGTGGAAACTTTCCACTCTTTCATACTGCGAGGAACTTCCTCTCTTTCATACTGCGTGGAAACTTTCCACTCTTTCATACTGCGTGGAAACTTTCCACTCTTTCATACTGCGAGGAACTTCCTCTCTTTCACACTGCGAGGAACTTCCTCTCTTTCATACTGCGAGGAACTTCCTCTCTTTCATACTGCGAGGAACTTCCTCTCTTTCATACTGCGAGGAACTTCCTCTCTTTCATACTGCGTGGAACTTCCACTCTTTCATATGGCGTGGAAATGTTCCACTCTTTCAAGCTGTGAGGAACTTCCCCCTGTGCTGCGTCCATGGAAACTTTCCATTTCTTACTGGAGCCTGAGAACATAAGAAGGAAAAGATGAGTGTTTGATCGGGATATTCTCACTGTGTACTAGTCAATAAGGGTTTGGTGAGCTTTTTTGATGTGGAATCGATTGGTCCTGATATAGCTTTGGGAAAGCATCAGAAGAGTCAACCATCTCCCGAGAGCTTGGATCTGCTGTTGGGAGAGGCCTTTTTGAGCTGCTGAGGTTGCTACCCCAATACGGAAGGAGTGGCTTGAAAAGTTCTTTGCTGAGCCCCTGATAGTTGGAGAACAGATTTGAGGTGTTTCTTTGAGGATACCAGCATTATAGGTTGTCTGGTGTCGGGATGGGTGGGCTGGATCTTTGAATCCCTTTGATCAGAAAGGGTTTGGGTGAATTGTTTATTTCGGGGGAGGAATCGCCGTACATCAATTGTGGAAACTGGATGCAGCTCAAGTAACCTTTGATGTATTAAGGTAGAAAATAAATGAGGTGATTGAAAGGAGAGAAAAATCATGGAACGGTATGTTTATAAGAGAAGTGAAATGCTTTAAACATCTCCAGGCCGTCATGTAGGATTGAGGTTTCTGGGAAAGAACATCACTGCTTTGGCAGTGGAGAAAATTAGCCAGAGAAACTGAACTCCTGGGAAAGCAGAGGGAACATCACTGCTGTAGTAGTGGAGAAAATTAGCCGGAGAAACGGAGCTCCTCTGAGAGCAGAGAAAATGGCACTGCTGATGCAGTGGAGAAAATTAGCTAGAGAAACTGAGCTCCTTTGGGAGCAGAGTGAACAGCACTGCTGTAGTAGGAGAAAATTAGCCAGAGAAACGAAGCTCCTGTGGGAGCCAAGGGAACAGCACTGCTGTGGCAGTGGAGAAAATTAGCCAGAGAAACTGAACTCCTGTGGGAGCAGAGGGAACAGCACTGCTGTAGTAGGAGAAAATTAGCCGGAGAAACAAAGCTCCTGTGGGAGCCGAGGGAACAGCACTGCTGTAGTAGGAGAAAATTAGACAGAGAAACTGAACTCCTGTGGGAGCCGAGGGAACAGCACTGCTGTAGTAGGAGAAAATTAGACAGAGAAACTGAACTCCTGTGGGAGCAGAGGGAACAGCACTGCTGTAGTAGGAGAAAATTAGCCGGAGAAACAAAGCTCCTGTGGGAGCAGAGGGAACAGCACTGCTGTAGTAGGAGAAAATTAGACAGAGAAACTGAACTCCTGTGGGAGCCGAGGGAACAGCACTGCTGTAGTAGGAGAAAATTAGACAGAGAAACTGAACTCCTGTGGGAGCCGAGGGAACAGCACTGCTGTAGTAGGAGAAAATTAGACAGAGAAACTGAACTCCTGTGGGAGCCGAGGGAACAGCACTGCTGTAGTAGGAGAAAATTAGCCGGAGAAACAGGACTCCTGTGGGAGCCGAGGGAACAGCACTGCTGTAGTAGGAGAAAATTAGCCGGAGAAACTGGACTCCTGTGGGAGCCGAGGGAACAGCACTGCTGTAGTAGGAGAAAATTAGCCGGAGAAACAGGACTCCTGTGGGAGCCGAGGGAACAGCACTGCTGTAGTAGGAGAAAATTAGCCGGAGAAACTGGACTCCTGTGGGAGCCGAGGGAACAGCACTGCTGTAGTAGGAGAAAATTAGCCGGAGAAACTCAGCTCCTGTGGGAGCAGAGGGAACAGCACTGCTGTAGTGGGAGAAAATTAGCCGGAGAAACTCAGCTCCTGTGGGAGCAGAGGGAACAGCACTGCTGTGGCAGTGGAGAAAAATAGCCAGAGAAACTGAGCTCCAGTAGGAGCCGAGGGAACAGCACTGCTGTGGCAGTGGAGAAAATTAGCCAGAGAAAACTGAGCTCCTGTGGGAGAAAAAGGAGAAGTTAGACGGACAAATGGGGAAGCGCATTGTGTAACCGAAAGGACTCTTATTTTGAAATGTTTATGCCATATTATTGCGGGATGCTCATTCAAATTCATATGAGAGAGATAAAACAACAACAACCTTTATATCTATAGCACGTTTAAAAACGACATGAGTTGACCAAAGTGCTTTACGCTCTCAACGGTACTAATAAAGCATTGACAAAACACCCCTACATCAACACACAAAACACAAACACACATCTCAAACTCCCAGTCCTTATGGGCAGTTGTAAGCATGAGAGAAGAGATGTGTTTTCAACACAGATTTAAACCGTCCTAGCAGGTCACAAGATCTGATATGCCGAGGGAGGCTATTCCAGAGGCGTGGCGCAGCCACAGAGAAAATACAGCCTTACAACTGTATGCACCGTTTTCTTTACAGTGATATATATCGTAATATGTTGTCCATGGTACAAATTCGCTTTGCATAAATGTATGCTATTCATTGATTGTGAAATGCTCTGAACTCGAGCATTGTTCAAGCCAGTAGAACGCACAATGGTGCCACATTCAGGTTTGAAACGTGATCGCTCACGTTAATTCAGTGAAATCATAGCCTTTGAATTTCTTCTGTTTCATAATAAGATGGTAGGCTATAACAATCATTGATATGCTTGTTATACGATAGCCTGCCCTACTATAAAGGTATTGATGTTACATTTAAGAAAGCGGGTGCTCCCAAATTCATTGTTCAGTTCGCACACGTCTATTTATAGTCACAAAAGCGAGTATGGTCGCACTGTGTTGAGCCCTGTGTGACCGAGCTTATGTGAGCGTCAAGTTGAGAAGTATTGAATCAAGGCGGTGATTATCAGCTGAGTCCACTGGTAGCTGATTGTTTGGCGTAATATGCCCTGTTGCATTGACAGCATTTTAGTGATTTAGCCTCACAATACGTTCGCTCGCTTTACCAGCTGCAAGTAAATTGATCGTTCATCACCACGGCGACCGCGTGCGCGTACATGATGAACGCACTTTTCCTGTGTGAAAAGTATCTGTCTGTACTGTAGTACACAGAGGCGGAAAGATCGCAAGAAAAAGTAAAAGAGTTGTAATACTTTATCTTAAGACAGGAACTGTTGTAGGTCTCCCTGTTGCAAGTCTGTGCTGTGTGCACTCCTTTACACTGTCCGAGCACTGCTCTTGCGGTTGGCTCGTGAATGCTTATGGAAGCGGCCGAAAGGGGTTTTTAGATAGCTTATAACTTTGTAGGGAAAAAGTATTGTAGAGTTGCTTCGAGCCGTGTAGACAGCGTGGGCGGGCGGGGCGAACTGCCGTCCGTGCTAGAAAACTGTCAATGAATGGAGGTAAGACTGCTGCGTGTATATATACCTCTTACTGTTGATTAGCTGAGTGCTCTCCACCTGTGTCAATTATCTGAACGTGCTCCTCCCGAACTATGTTTATAAAACATTATTTAAAATGGTACGATATCATGATTTTGCTCATTTCGTTATATATGCTGCTGTTCCGAAGTTCACCGCTAGGTGGCAGTGCGCTACCCAAACTGACGTGAAACCGGCAAATGTGGCACATAGAGGAACAAAATTAATACATCAGTTAAATCTCACTCAACACGCCCAAAACTAATTAATAAAGAGAGGATTACACGTGAAATTTGGAATTACTTTGCTTATAAAAGTCCTGGCATTTTCTCCCATGCTCCATTGCCATGCCTCTCCTATGCTACTCGCAACCTTAAAACCACTTCCTCCCTTTGTTGCCCTCTAGAGGACAGGATGAAAAGAGAGGGTAACCACTTGTGCTTTAAACGGTGTCTTGGTTTGAGGATGACTTTGTAAACTTCCATCCATTTAGCCCAAAAACCGGAGGCTAACGACTTGGTCAAAAGGAATTCTCCGTGTAAGCCTTTTCAGCATTTTGGTGAAGTTCTCTTAATTTATTGATATCTCATTTAAAATCTGACTCCATTAATAATTTTCTCTGACTCCAATTTTAGGTGACTCCATAAAGTGTGTTACGTTTAGTTTATCAGCTGATTTTAAGATTAGTTGCGTTTTCAATTTCGTTCATCGAGAGACCCAAAATCGCAGAGAAACAGACGCGTCCGGACGCGCGTTCACGGACACAAAATGATTACTTCTGAGATTAGTCAGAGGATGCAGAGTGGATATGTTCCCTTTAAGTGGTTGTCCACGCTCAACAAAAAGCGTAATTTTTAGTCATATCCACGGACAACAACTTGCTAATCCAGCGATAGTCAGAAATCGGAATATTGTGCACGCTGCGCCCCATGCTTCAGTCGTGCCGTCATCGGTGTGATCTATCATAACACTAGATTTTGCGGTAATTAAGGAGTCTACATCGATCCATACTAGAAAAATGATTTCAGAATAATACAAGATAAATCAAGATTAACATTTATTTTGGCCAGACAGGAAAAGTAAATAAGTAAACAAGAATCCATGGTACACAAATGATCAGCGTAAAAACATAAAACACAATTGCAAATATGAAAATAATTTAAAAGAGTCATCTTGTCTGGCTCATAGTCTACATGTCGTGTATGTGTGTGCCCCAAAGACACCACATGGGGGTTCTGGCTACAGAATTTTTTCCCACTGAAAGCTCTGTTACCCTCTTTTAAATACTCCAACTAGAACAAAAGGGTTGTAAATATTTGCAACACAAACACCTGGTTTTGGGGAGAGGATCAGATATCTTTGAAGAGACTCCTCAAAAGGAGAACTGAATTCTCATTAGTTTTCAATCTTTCTAATACTACTAGTGACTGCAGTGAAACTGAGACCATTTTACCATTCGCACCGAGACCTTTAAAAAGACATCAAACATGAAAGGGATAAAACAATAGATTTACAAGATACATCATCACTGGTATATCTGGATTTGGTGACTTGAAAACAGGGCAAGGAGAGGGCAAAATGGGGAGGGGGGAGAAATGTTTCATCAGGGTGATGTCCCACAGTTTCTCTGAGATCTTTTCTCAAGATTAGTGACTTTTATTGTTCTATTGCTGGGGTGTGGATCTAAGATTTTATCTTAGCAGCAAAACCGATCCTTACAAACTTCAGATTGAGGATAAACTCCAGACAGGAAGCATTCACGGAGAGCGCTTGTAAGTCACCCACACGTTTAACTGATGCTAGTGCAAACAGCAGGGCAGTTTTAAACGTGAGTGGCTTTAACTCTGCAACAGCTCGAAAGGAGGCTCTGTGAGTGCTCGTAGGACCAAAGAGAGGTCCTGGGAAGGCACCGTAGGAGGCCTGGAGGGGATTCAGCCTTCTGGCTCCCTTTAAGAAACGCACAAGCATGTCGTTCCTTCCTACTGATTTGCCAGCTATCAGCGCGTGAAAAACGGCGATAGCTGCCACGTAGACTTTGAGCGTGGATGGGGTCCTTCCCGCATCCAACAGCTCTTGCAGAAAAACGAGTATCTGTGATACATCGTATGATAATAGTTCCTGGCTTCTAGTTGAACACCAATCGGAAAACACAGACCATTTGAGAGCATAGAGACGCCTGGTTGATGGAGCGCTAGCTTCACTCATGGTGCTCAGGACATTCGCTGGGAGGTCGCTGAGCACCCTTTGAGTGGCCAAACATGCAGCGCGTACAGTTTGTGGTGGGGGTGCCAGATTGTCCCTTTCGCTTGAGAAAGGAGGTCTTTCTTCAGTGGGATTGGCCATGGGGCTGCTGACAGCAGCTGGACCAGCTCGGGGAACCAAAGCTGGGTCCACCAGAGTGGGGCTACTAACAGGACTGAGTGTTCGCTCTCCCTGACACTTTTCAAGACTTGGGGAAGGAGCGGAACTGGCGGGAAGGCATAAAGCAGGGGCTGGGCCATGGATGGGCAAGCGCATCCTTGCTCTTTGAAAAATATATTGGGCAATGAGCGTTGTTTTCGGAGGCGAAGATGTCGACCTCTGGCCTCCCGAAAACTTCCCATATCATTTGAACCGTCTGGGGATGGAGGATCCATTCCCCTGGGAACATGAGGCCCCTGGAGAGCATGTCCGCACCCTGGTTCATTTTGCCTGGCACATGCACCGCTCTCAGCGAGTGCAGGTTGCCTTCTGCCCATAAGAGGAGACTTTGAGTCGTCTCGATCTGAGCCCGCATTGGAAGTTTATGTAAGAAACCACTGTCGTGTTGTCCGTGCGGACCAAGACATGGTGACCCAAAAGACGAAGTAGGAAGATCTTGAGGGCTAGCACTACTGCCAGCATTTCTAGGCAGTTTATGTGCAACCGCAACTCCGCGCTTGACCACGGGCCGAAGGACGGTTTGCCCTCGCACAGAGCGCCCCAACCCGTGTTGGAGGCGTCTGTGGTGACCACCATTCATCTTGAGACTGTCCCCAAGTTCACCCCTACCTTGTAGAGGTGGGGTTTTGACCAAGGGGCCAGGGCTTTGACACAGCCGTGGCCCACTTTGATCCAAAGTTGGCCTGAGCGCCAAGCTTGGGGAGGGACCTGTGGTTTCAGCTAGTACTGCAGGGGGCACATGTGCAGCATACCCAGCAGAAGTACTGGGGAGGCTGAGGCCATAAGGCCCAGCATCCTCTGAAAGGTTCTTAGGGGTCTGTTGGTTCCCGTTTTGAACGACTGTGCGAGCTGCTGGATAGTCAGAGCATATTCGTTCGACAGCCACACCCTCATTTGGGTTTGAGTCTAAAATTGCTCCCAGGAAAGAGATTCTCTGCCTGGGAAGCAACAGGTTTTTGGCTGTGGTTATTCTGAGTCCCAGGCATTCTAGATGGCTGAGAAGCACAGATTTGTGAAATTCTAATTCCGCCTCTGACTGGGCCAGAATGAGCCAGTCGTTGAGGTAGTTCAAAATGCGCATTCCCGTTTGTCTTAAAGGGGAAATGGCTGCGTCCATGCACTTTCGTAAAAGTGCGGGGGGCCAGAAACAGACCGAATGGTAGGATTGTGTATTGGTAGACTTTCCAGTCGAAGGCGAATCTCAAGAATGGCCTGTGACGCGGGATAACTTGGATATGAAAGTATGCATCTTTCAGATCTACTGAGAAGAACCAATCCATGCCACGTTTCGGCAAGAAGTGTCGCATTGCATGGGATGCCTTCTGTGCTGTGGTTAAGCGATCTGCGAATCCATCTTCCGCTAGGCCAAATAGGCCATTAGGAGTGATCGGAGCATCTAGGAAGGCGGTCTTGTCAGCTTCCTTAATCTCCGTCAAGTTCAGCCATAGATGGCATTGTAGCACAACTAGGCTGGCCATAGGATGATGGCTCCTATGGCTTGGGCGGTGGCTTTAGTAGCGCGAAGGGCCAGGTCTGTGGAGTTTCTGAGATCGCGGGGGCCTCCTGATCTGTTCCATTCTCGTCCATAGCGTGGAGAAGTTTAGCGTGGAACACTTGCAGGACCGCCATCGAGTGGAGGGCGGAGCCTGCTTGGCCGGCGTAAGCATAAGCCCTGCCCGCTAAGGCCGAAGTGGTTCTGTAGGGCTTAGATGGGTGTGAAACCTTGGGCTTCCATCCCAGCGAAGAGGGTGGGCAGAGGTGCGCGGCCACAGCATCTTTGAGTGGGGAAAGCCAGTCCAGGCCGAGCTCGCCGACGGCTTTCGTGAGGACGTGGATGAGTTCGACGTCAACACCAGCCTTGGAGTTGCTGCGTTACTGAGATGTAGAAGGGGCGGGGCTTTTTCCGTCGAGGCTCGGACGGGAAGGGAACGGGAGAGCGAGAGGGGCGGGGTCGCGCTCTGAGAAGAGGAAATAGGCATGCTCTCGCAGTGAGAGCAGCCTGACCAGGTCTGAGCTGCATCCGCGTGGGCCTTACCCAGACAGTGTACAGCGTCCTTGGAGCTGCACGTGCCACAGAGGTGGCTCGACATTAAAATGTTGTTTTGTCTTTTCGACAGAGCGCGCTGATATCAGGCCGCTGACTCCCTCACAGGAAGGCCGGGCTGGCTACTCGCAGTTCTGCTGCAGGCTCGGTGTTCTGGGCGAAGGTGAAGCTTTCGAGGAGGGATCAACGAGGTAAGTAGACCGTCGCTGAAGAAGAAAAATCAGAATTTTTGGCAAAACGAGCGTCTTTTATAGACAGATGCCCCGCCCATATTGGTTCGCACAGTTACGCCGCTCTTTCATTGGTTCATGCAGTTCCCACTGGCCAGCCAATAGCGCACGAGAGCTCTCTTCACTGCTATGGCTGTGCAGTAGCACTGCGTGATTTTATAAGCTTTCAGTGAAATTGGGGAACAGGAGTTAACTCCTAGCGTCTTCGACGCAGTAGGAATAACCGTTCGAAAGGTAACTTTATTTGTCTTATTTATGTCAATGTCAAAGCCACCAACCCCGATTCTCTCACTCTTTTTATTTCTCCTGTCTCATTTAAAAAAAAAATCTTTACTCTTGGTTTTTCTGTACCATCTGTCGATTTATCTCAACTGTGTGGATGGCAGTGTGCTGACACTCTGGAGAGATGGGAAATGCTAAACTAAACATGTGCCAGCTATCAATTCTCCCCTCCGCTGCTGGTCTTCAGCATCAACACCTTCATCCGACTTCTCCTCTCTTTTCAGCGCCACTATATGAGCTTCTATTATGTTTTATTTCATAATAACTGCCATTATATGGTTTTTCATTAACATTTTTAAACAATTCTTTAATAAGAGTATACACAGCTAAAACTACAATTTTAAATCTGTATTTATACCTTAAATATGTGTAAGTGCAATGGTTTCATGTACACAAATGTAATTAAATAGTTACTTTACAATTTTATGCTAGTTAATTTTTTTTAAAAATCTGTATTGCAAACATAAATTAAATCATCTCTCAGACTGTTCACTCGGAATTAGTAAAATATCCAGTTTTTTTGCATTAAAGGTTCAGTGTGTAGTATTTATGAGGATCTATTTACAGAAATGCAATATAATATACATAATTATGTTTTCAGTGGAGTATAAAGACCTTACATAATGGACCATTATATTTTTATTACCTTAGAATGAGCCCTTTCCATCTCCATAAACCGCGGTTCCCCTTACAGTGAAATCACCATTTTGCGGCATCATGTTTCCAGCCCTAAATGGACAAACTTTTCTACAGAGCTCTAGTCACTCTCTGCTCTCTCCGACGAATGGAAAAGATGAATGTTAAGAATCTGGTTGACTACAAAGACTATTGTGTCACTTTCACTTTTTTAATAAAAAAAGTTTATTTTTTACAATTGAAGCAATATATATTATATTATATATATATATATATATATATATATATATATATATATATATATATATATATATATATATATATATATATATATATACATACATATATATACATATATATATACACACACATACTATAAATATCAAATGCAACCCAGATAGCATTGTGACATTGAGTCAATGTTGAAATTCCATCAGAATCATCAATTTGGTTGAGGTTGAAATGTCAATGCTAAATAACATTGGATCAATGTTGAAAATTCGATGCAAAATAAATAGTGTACCAATGTTGAAAATGCAATGCTAAATAATATTGGATCAATGTTGATAATTCCATGCTTTTCAGTATTGAAAAGACAAACATTGAATCAATGTTGATTTTTGGTCAGCTTAATTCTCCACTGGTGAGGCTACTCAATCTATCTGTCCCATCATTCAACATGTTAAAGCAAATCCAAATCAATTGGGTACATTTCTGTGAAATGTGAACACATTCATTCTCCTCAAAGGATGAATCTCCGCCAACAAGTGTGTGGATTAACAAAGAACTCCTACCATAAATTTAACTCAATGGGACGAACCAGTTGATTATTATTAGTAGGCATATTGTTAATATTACTGTTTTAATTATTGTTTTAAAATCGCCTCCATCATGGAAAACATCTCCAATCCTCTAGTGTTTTCGGCTAGCTAGCACATGCAGATAGATTAATGACTGTCACAGAGTCCTTAATTCTTGTGGTCATCCAGTTATATAAATCATAGCCTGTTTGAAATTTATAAAATGTAGGCTATTATTATTATTTAAATCATGTATAATTTATATACATTTAATTATTTATCTAAAGAATACAGGGTTAATAAAGAATTTTGAATATTTTCCCCTACCGAATGCACATTCAGATCAAAGCGTGGCTTAACAGACTTCAAGCACGAAAAAGACAGAGACAGCACAGCAACCGTGTTTTTTAGAGGTAAGTACAAAAAGATTAATACAATTCATCTCAATTTTCATTTCGTGTTTTCATTTATCTTTATTTCTTACAACTTGTGTGCTTCTCCTGGGTGAGTCAGAGCGAACTGCAACGTTAATAGAGTCACGTGAACGCCCTCCGTACACAACCAACGCCAAGGATATTCTTTAATACATTGAATTTCAGTTTGTTTTTCACCAAACCAAACCCTATCATATTTTTTTTATTAATCTTTATTTCTTAAGCTGGGCATACACGGTGCAATTTTCGTCCGATTTCGAGCCGAATTCTGACTCGTGCAACTCTTATTTGGGTCGGGACGATTTTCTGCTTTGTCATGCGTCGTTTGTTGTGAGGTGTTCGTGTGATTTTAGAATCAAAATGATTAATCTGTGCGTGCAACGAGTAAGATGTGCATTTGTGGATCCAGTGCCGTGCATGCATTCATTGACTCGTTTGTGAGTGGATCCTATTTGATTCATATGAGTTAATGAATGCATGCGCGGCCGGATCCACAAATGCACATCTTACTCGTTGCACGCACAGATTCTGACCAACATTAATAGAAAATCGTATAATAGAAAGTTTTGCATTCACAATTATGTCTATTTGTACAAAATGCTGCACATTCATGCAATTCTGTATTTAGCACACATAACACACTGGTGCTGCCCTTAATCACAGACATAAGACACACTTTGACTATTTCTGTCAGACGTCTACAGAAGCTCTTACTGAGAATTAACAGAGGTTTAGATATTGATGTTTATGTTTCATTTGAAGTCACCATTGTGGTGGGAAGCGTTTGCTTTAGTTGGGCTCTTGGTCCCCGTACTTGAGGTAGATTTTCTTTGGCTGCTGTTACTGTGTATGAGAAACACAATAGTTGTGGCTGAGAAAGCAAAGACAAAGCGACTTTAGGTGTTGTCAACTCCCTGTTGATGACTAAATCATCAGAATGTGAGCATCTGATGTTGTATTTTAAGTCATTTAAAGTCATTTATTATATCAACTATAAGCTTATCAAGCTACTGTATTGGCACCAATAGCAATAAAATGATAATTGGTCCTGAATGATAAATTAAAGTACATTAAATAAAAGATGTTTTGCAGTATGTGCACACAACGTTTTGAGCTAATATCTCACATAGTCACACACAGACATCAAGATTTTGCATATGATTCACAACAACGGTGACAATCAAAACAAAAAACGCTTCATGCTGCAATGCATGATGGGTAGCTTCATAGTACAAAACTAATGCCTGATTGTCACCATTGTTGTGAATCATATGCAAAATCTTGAAGTCTGTGTGTGACTATGTGAAATATTCGCTCAAAACGTTGTGTGCACATACTGTTTTATCATCCTTCAGGATAAATGATCATTTTGATACTATTGGTGCCAATACAGTGGGTTCATAAGGTTATAATAAATGACTATTTGCCCAACAAGCACACAACATTTTAAAACAAACATCAGATGCTCACTTTCCAAAAGTTTAGTCATCAACAAGGAGCTGACAACACCTGATGTCGCTTTATCAGCCACAACTATTGTGTTTCACACACACAGTTACAGCAGTCAAAGAAAAGCTAACATATAAACAGGGACCAAGAGCTCAACTAAAGCAAACGCTTCCCACCACAATGGTGACTTCAAATGAAACATAAATATCAACATCTAAACCTCTGTTAATTCTCAGTAAGAGCTTCTGTAGACGTTTGACAGAAATAGTCAAAGTGTGTCTTATGTCTGTGATTAAGGGCAGCACCAGTGTCTCAGTGGGAAACACTGTCTCCTCACAGCAAGAAGATCCTGGATTGAATCCCACGATTCTCTCACGATCCAAAGAGGTGTCTGAATTACAGATGCTAAGTTGTCTTCAGTGTCTAAAGGTGTGAGCTAAGTTTCTTTTATTTTCATGATTTCTGGACAAACACACACTGTCTGTGAGTTGCTTTGCAATTACAAATGGAAAATATGTCCACAATTTGAACTAGTTTTTAACCTTGAGGTTCCATGAACGTCTATATCGGACATGCAGAACATGTCAAAAACAGACGTCATAAAAACTTTAATTCTGGCTCCTCAGTGGACGTCTTTTCAACGTACACCTCTAGGAGTAAAGACATTGAAAAGACGTCTTTTGGACATAACTTTGCTCAGTGGGACATTTCAAGTTTCACTTCATTTTGTAGTACATTTGTAATGTATAATTAATCACATTTCCAAATATTTACTAACTTCTTGTTGTTTTAGGTGCATTACAAGTGAATGCTGATAAAAAGGAAGCATCAGAGTTCATCTTTGCTGGGACGGTGCACAAATGGCTCCGTTACACCCCTGAAAGTCTTGGGGGCATTGCTTGTGGTGGAAACCCCTGAGTTTAGAGTATTCAGAGTATTTCATTCTTTCTTATACCTTTTTTCTTTCAGTAGTACTGTCCCATTTCTGTCTTTATTGACGAGTTTCCATTTGTATTTACTTCCGTTTTGCCAGGTTGTCATGTTTTTCACTTGTATTATAAATTCAGATGTAATTGTTTTAAGTCAATGTGAGATTTCCTGTTGTAACTGTGGGGGCATAAATATATACATTTGCATGGAAACTGAAGGATGTTGTTTACTTTGAGTGACTTTTTGATACAAAATCATATAAATTGCTGCCATACATGAAAATTAACTGTCATTGAATCCTGCTGTACATAAAGCAAGATTGATTTATAGTGTTTCTATGTTGATTCAGTGTTAAATAAGTGATTTAATTGTAGTTGAAAAAATATTGATTTTAAGCCCATCTTAATCTAATTTTCATCATTGAAATAACATTATTTCAGGGTGCAAAACTGTTAAATTTCAACATTGATTCAATGATATTTCAGTTGATGCATTAACATTGATTCAACGATGATTCAGTGTTGGTCTGCTATCTGGGAAGGTACTAACTAACATGAGATGCAACAGCAGCCTGTCTAAGTGGAGCATAACTCTGTGACCAATGAAGCACATTTACTCTCTCTCTGACAGTCAACATCACAAGGATCTCATCAGATCACACGCTAGAGAACACAGGTGTGTGTTCAATATGTAATGAATCATTTCATGCATTTAAACAGTAGACATGGACCACAGAAAAGTGCATTCTGTCAAGCAGGAAAAAAATGTTTTCCTAATAAGTATTTTTTTCTTTTCCAGTTAAAATATCGAAACATTTTTAAAACATGGTAAATTGACCTGAGAAGTAAAATGTAAGATTTACAGACTTTTCAGAGAAAATACCTTGAATTAGATTAAATCGTATCCTATGGGAAACCCTCATTCCTCTTATTTAAAACACTAAGGGACAGATTTACTAACAGTAGTTAAAAAAAAACTACTGTCAGGATTTTCTAAACACACGCAGTGAAAAATTAGCACTGAAAAGGCATGGACACAGTTATTTTTTTGACTGACCTTATTGCATATGCATTTGTAGGAGTTTCAGACGCAGAATTTATGGGAGGAGAGTTTTTAAATGCAAGGTGATTTACTAAGGTTTGCACTAGTCAATTTACTGGTATTTGCGCTATTATTTACCGGCAAAAAAAAAGCATGTCTTAAACCAGACGCTAATTTGCATTGCTCTTGGTCGATTGTGTTGGTCTTTATGGAAATTATCCGGCTGCGTCTGTGTTCTTTAAATTGTGCGTGGTTTGTAGATCACATGCAGAACTCTCCACTCCCATCTGCGTTTTTTTTTTTGGAATTGCGCTCTCATGCTTATTTGCCCTATTCAGTAAATATGGCCCTAATTGTTAATTAAAACGGCATTAAAATTCATAATGCTGTGCTTACAGTTGCCATTCTTATAATTGTTTTGAAGGGGCTTTTGTTTTTTGCCTAGAGGTAGTCTTGGGGGCATAGGTGAGTTTGTTGCATTTGATATTTTCCACAGGGCTTTTTCAGGCCCACTGAACTGACGGGGAATGACATTTAATTACTGATGAGCAGTCACGCAGTTCAGCTAATTACAATCCCCAGAGTTTAGTCATCATATCTAATTAACTTTTACTTTCATGAAAGCTTAATGGCACTGGGCTATGGTGTTCCTGCATGCTACACTTTACAAATATTGACGATGAGTTTTGGAAATTAATTCCAAAATGAACTTTTACTATATATGGAGATCATGCATATCCATTCACAAGATCAGATCTATTTGTAAGGTCTTGTATGAGAGCAAAACACTTTGAACTCTCTGTTCACCCACTGTGCTCTCATCAGACACGTTGTTGCCCCCCTCTGATTGGGTCTATCATGATGATAATGAGCAAGAGAACGCCACGTCGCATTTCTACCCCTCACCATGGTAACAGAGGGCAGACCACCAGTTTCAAGCTGCTGGTCACCAGTGTCATCTATCGCTCGGCAGGTGAAGTGATCACAATGCTCACAAACATGGGGAAGTACAAGGTCATTTTTCGAATTTGTTAACTCAGTGGTACTAAGAGCTTATGTTTTTGTATAAGTCGATGAATGGATCGTGTTCATGTTTAATAATGAAAAATAAATGCCTTTAAGGCCCTGTTTACAAATGGTATTAAGATGCGTTTTGGTTGATCGGATTACAAGTGGATGACGCTAAATATAGGTGTAAACGGGGTCTACAATGTTTTGTGCTTGTCCACTTTCGACCACATCCAAAGGTAGTCAAAAATGCATTCAACCGGATTGCTTTCATAGTGTCGACGCTCTTGTGGTCGAATGTGTTCGAACAGCCGCAAAAGACCACCTTCTATCCGCCTACTGACCAGATGCGTAAACATAATGGGAAGCTCGCTAGCCAGCCGGGATTTAAACTTTGGCTGGAGACCTAATTTGTTTTTGAAGTTGAAAAACGTACCAAGCACAATGTTCTCTCACAATTCCTGATTTCTATAACATGCACTCACAGCATTCGGCGTGGTTTTGTGGCTATCAGAGCAGAAACGAAAGCTACCTGCTCTCCGTATTCTTTTCTGTTTTCTCGAGGCGTGTAAATTCAGTGAGCTTATTTCGTCCATTGGATCAAAAGATCTGAAAAAGCCCATATATTTACCTGCTCATAGACCCTCCCCTCAAAGAAATCAGGACAGAAGTGGTTTAAAGTGGACAACAGAGACGGATTAAAACACCAGGTTTAAATGGGAATTTGCCTCGCTTGTCTACTTGTGATCCGATCGACCAAAACACATCTTAATACCAGATGTAAACAGGGCACTAGGCAAGGATTTTCAATCAGGAGAAAATAGATTAACAGAATTGTTGATAAATCTTTTCCATATAATTTCATAATGTAACATACACTGTAAAACCCAACAAGTTCAGCTAACTCATTTCATTTGAGGACACAGATTACCTCAAACCATTTAAGTTTATAAAAAACAATAGTTATGAGTACTCTGCACTTATTTTAATCAAGTCAACTAAAAAAGGATATTTCTTAATATACAATTAAACTTTACACTGCATTCAAATACTTGATATAGCTGAACCTTCCCTATATTGAGTAAAACAGCTGAAATTACAAACTTTAAATGAAATCAGAGTGCTTGCAGTTACTGCTAGCTCACAATAGCACACTCAAAGTCAAATCTAGTAAGTTAAGCTAACTCATTAAATTAGAGGACATCAATTACCTTAATTATTTAAATTTTACAAAACAATTGTTATGAGTACTTTGAACTTATTTCAATTGAGTTCACTAAAATAAGACACTCATTGCTACACTGTAAAACCCAACAAGTTAAGCTAACTCATTTAATTTGAGGAAACTGATTACCTCCATTCAATTGAGTTTAACAAACTTAATTGAAGTAAAGAAAAACTGTAGTTATGAGTACTCTGAACTTATTTTAATTGAGTCCACTAAACCAAGGATATTTCTTAATATCCAATTAAACTTTACACTGCATTCAAATAATTTTTACAGCTAAAACTTCACTATAATGAGTAAAACAACAGAAATAACAAACTTTAAATTAACTCAGAGAGCTTGCTAGTTACTGCTAGCTTGCTAGTTACTGCTAGCTCACAATAGCACACACAAAGTCAAACCCAATGAGTTAAGCAAACTCATTACATTTGAGGAAACTTATTACCTCAAATAATTTGAGTTTAAAAAACCAACAGTTATGAGTACTCTAAGCTCATTTCAGTTGAGTACACTAATAGACATTTTTTTAAATGATTCTTAATATATGTTGCAGTTGAGTAATTAAGTGATTCATTAAGTGATGATTGAGCATTACTTATGAACACCTGATGATAATGAGCAGAATCACAGAAGGAAAGAGAAACACAAGAACTACAATTGATTTAAGCCACAGCTTTAGATGAAATAACAGAAGATAAAAGAAGACATTACATCTCTGAATATCAGAGCAGAGGAGGATTAAACAACTCCACAAATAGCACTATCAACTTCACACATTACTAACCAGACTGAATTTATTTCTGTCATTTCTGTTTTAATGAAAATAATAGTTTAATTGATCATTCATTCATCATGTCACCATGATGGAGATGAGTCTTTTCTTTAGTTGGGCTCTTGACCCTTAAACATTTAACTTTATTTATCCTCTGGCTGCTTTAACTTTGTTTTTAGAAAGCACATTTGTTATGGTAAGAAATGCCCAGAGAAAATGTGATTAGGTGATGTTGGCTATACAGTGATGTTGGTACAATCATCATGTTGTGTCTTATGTCACTGATCTCATTCAGAGTCTTATGCTCTGGTTAAAGCAGTATTGTGTTCCTAATATTTGATTTATTCATAATGGTGCCTATGTGATTCAGCAGCACAAGATCCAGCACTGTTGGTGTAATTGAATATGCAAAACTTTAAAATCATGTAGTGCTCAAAAGTTGTAATGCAGTTTTAATCTATGATATTACTTAGATACTCACAGATATCAAGAATCTGCGTATAAGTCTCAATGATGGTGACAATCAATGAAAAGCTTCATGCTGCAGTGCATGCTGGATTCCACCAATCAAAACTCCCTCATGGGTCCCAGCATGCATTGCGGCATGAATAAATTATGCATCTGAATTGTGACTAATTTTCTTTGATTCTTACTATTTGCTTTTACTTTTGCTGTGTTTGTTGTGATGTTTTTGTAGCTTGTTGTATTTTCAAAGTTGATCTGTTTATCTAAATATATTTTTTGATTGTCACCATTGTTGAGATTTATACGTTGATTCTTTATGTCTGTGTGCGTCCGAGTACTGTTGTAGATTAAATCCTTCTGTGCATTAATTTTATCATTTATATTCTGCATATTGTTCTATTTCCGCAACCATCCCGGATCTTGTGCTGTAGAATCACATAGGTTCTTTTATTTATTATACAAAAAAAAAAACAAACCTAAAACCTCTATAATCAGAGCATTAGACTCTGAATGAGATAAGTGATTTAGTCAATACATAACGATAACATCATCAGCATAAAACAACCAACACCAGCTGATCACATTTCCTCTTGGCTTTTCTTATCATAACAAATATTCTTCGTTAAAGCAGCCAGGGCAAGACATATTTTGTCAAGGGTCAAGATCCCAACAAACGCAAACACTGAACACCATCATGGTGAATTCAAACAAAACTATTATTTTCAATATATCAGAAATGACAGAAATAAAGTTTGGTTAGTAATGTGTGAAGCTGGTAATGCTGTTTGTGGAGTTGTTTAATCCTCCTCTGCTGAGATCTTCAGAGATTTAATGTCTTCTTTTATCCTTCAGTTGATTTAATCTAAAGCTGTGGCTGAAATTAGTTGTAGTTCTTGTGTTTCTATTTCCTTCAGTGATTCTGCTCATTACCATCATGAGGTGTCACCACCAATTTGCAATGATCACTTATTTAATCACTTAACAATAAAATTATTATCCAATTATCATGCTAGGAACTAGAAATGTTCTATAACTCATTAATTTTGAGTTCTGTTTCAGTCGTTGTGTCCACACAACATTCGGTAATGTTTGAGTGCAGTGAACTCATTTTTATTTAGTACATACAACTGTTAGGTTTTACAGTGGTTAAAGGGATAGTTTACACAAAAATGAAAATTCTGGGTAACACTTTAGTATGGGGAACAATCAGTGGTGTAAAAACCAGTGTGAAACCGGCCTCAGGCAGCTCGTCGCAGAGCAGATGCAGCAGTGCCGCGATCGTTTCAGCGCTGAGTCTATTTTTGCAATCCAGCCAGTGTTTAGTTGCAGGCAACAGCCTACCAGTTGTTAAACCTGCTGTCTATAGACTAATTTGTTGTCATTGTTTTTAAGGCCAAGTTTTTAAGGCGAGCTTTAGAGATGTGCTGTCATTTGACAGCATGCAGCCTTGTGATGCTTCATTTACCAAATTATGCTTTAACTCACATGCAGTTTCCTGTCAAATAAGATGTCTGCTATTATCATATAGCTCAGAGGTTACTTGTTCATTGCTGAGAAGACTTAATGGACTTGTTTCATACCGGGATGCTTGATGAGTGCCGTTTTCTTTCCTTTGTTGGCATATTTCCAGTTGAAACAAAGTTTTAGGGGGTACATATTTAACGGTTTGATCCTTTTTTTTAAAAACATTTCTGTGATACTAGCACAACCAAACCAAATTAATTTTGACAAATTTTTTTGATTGCAGATTTTCTCGTCAAGTCTGAGTACAGTCTGAGATGTTATTAGAGTGATTTCTTCTGAAACACTTATAGACTTTGTTTATCTTCTTCATAATGCTGTCCAGGAGAAAAAAAAACTGAGGCATTAAAGACATCTTATTTGGGATTTTTCTTTCCTATGGGAGAGCTGTTGGTGCAGACAAAGAGCCATAGATAGTTGAATTTAGGCGTTGTAATGAGGTTGCTAATTCAGATGCCAAGGGAGACGATAGATTGGCTCTTGTGGCATTTCTGGAATTGACTTTGCTAATTGGTGGTAGAAAATATTTGGTTTACGTAGTTTAAAGGTCAACTGCTGTCAAAAAAAGAGTTTTGAAGTGAAGTGTTAAGTGAGTTCTGTTTTCTAAAATGGAAATTGACTAAATGCCATCAGCACATAGCTTTATTCTGTTCAGATGCAAAAAAAACAAAAAAACAAACAAACACACATCATTGACTGGAAATTTAGATCATCATATTGCTTTTTTCATACTATCACTCATATAAACCACCTCCAATTATGGTTGCCTGGGTATTGCTATGCGGTCTCTAGGGTGTTCTTTGTGGTTGTTTATTGAATCAAGTAAGAATAACAACGCCCTCAAGTCTCTATAATATTATGTTCCCTGTACACTGATCAGGCATAACATTATGACAGGTGAAGTAAATAACACTGATTATCTCTTAATCAGTGTTATTTCATGCTTCAACCAGTTCTCATTTTAAAACTAGTATTTATACAGTGTTTGTACTGTAAACTTATTTCATTTCCACTGAACATTTCTTAATATAAACCGCAAACACTTAATTTGTAGAAGTGAAATAATTAAAAACATGTGAGGTCAACTTTATTTACATGACTTTAACTTCAATCTTTGCAGTTCATTGTTAGCAATAGCAACACATGTATGTGATAAATTAGTCAACAAACAAATGGTGTCAGAAGTAGGATGGACTTCTCTGTGGGAACTGGCAGTAGAAGAGGAAAACTGGAAGTAGTAAGATGACTGCTAAAGGGCATTTTTGTCCTCAACGGGCTACTAGAGCACATCCTGTTTTGTTCTCAGAGGGAGAAGAGGATACCGTGGAAGCTCAGGTTGGTGATTTGGAATTGGGGG
The DNA here is from genome assembly GCA_033150135.1 of Gobio occitaniae. Classification (NCBI taxonomy): domain Eukaryota; kingdom Metazoa; phylum Chordata; class Actinopteri; order Cypriniformes; family Gobionidae; genus Gobio; species Gobio occitaniae. The sequence goes on along the minus strand of JARQWZ010004820.1, from coordinate 76,358 downwards.
CTGCTGCACAAGAGGAAGCAATTTCAGGCATGTTTCACCAAGCAGGCAATATTCAAGATGAAGAGATTGACCCAGTGGTAAGACCCAAGACTGGGACAGCCAGTACTCCTCGAGATGGAAAAGACAATGTTGTTATGGGACAGGAATTTTTGATAGAAATGAGGGATTTCATGCGACAGCAACAAAGAAATGAGAAAATTCTGTTTGATGAACTGAAGGATTTGAAAACCACAATTTTCCAGAAACCTGGAAACGAATGGGGGTTTGAAGAGCAAGTCAGCCAACACACTCACCACCCTTTACCTACACCAAGGACTTTCCCACCACCATTCAGAGGTATGATACATTCAACGCAAGCTCACCCTGTTGTTGATAGCATACAAGCTATAAGTCAATCACCGGCTGTACCTTATAGACGTTATCATGAACCAAGAATTCCTGAATTCATTGAGGGGGAAGATGTGGAGAGTTTTTTCATTCGTTTTGAACGTATTGCAAGAACGTGGGGATGGTTAACGGATGAATGGGCGGCTCGAGTTGTTACTCTGTTGACAGGCAAGGCCTTGGAAGCGTATGCTGGGATGGATGAACAACGATCCGGCTTCTACGAGGACATCAAGGATGCAGTGCTAGCTAAGTACAATGTAACGGAGGAGACTTATCGTCAGCGTTTCAGGAGTCTCACAGTGCCATCTGGTGAGAGTGTCAGAGAGACCTATAATCGAATTAAAGGGTTGTACAAGAGGTGGATGCGACCAGAAGTCAAGGCTAAGGACCAGATAGGAGAGGCTATCATTCTTGAGCAGTACTTGAGGATTCTACGTCCAGATGTGAGAACTTGGGTGAAAGAAAATCAACCCCAGACTGGAGAGGAAGCTGCGAGATTGGCAGAGAGGTATATGGCCGCACATCGGGAACCGCAATGGACTTACAAAGGTACTGTGGGTAAGGGTAAAACTGAGGAGCCCAGGGATCAGACTGTGGGAGTAGTGGGGAAAACTTCTACTGTTGCTAAGGGGCCCCTGATCTGTTTTTACTGCCAGCAGCCTGGGCATAAGGCATCTCTTTGCCCATTAAGAAAACCCAAGGTAACAAACATGTGTTATGTTCCCCGAGATGAATGGTCCAGTGAACTGATGAAATCCACTGACAAACATAGACATGTCATATCAGTAACTGTCAATGGTCATCCGGCTCAAGCACTTGTGGATACGGGGAGTACGCAAACCTTGGTGAAATCTCATTTACTAAACTGTGAAATGTTAAACTATGGGGATACAGTATGTTTAGGGTGTGTACATGGGGAAGAAAAGATCTATCCAACTGCTGATGTATCCATGGTTATCGATGAACAGGCATTTTTGCTGAGGGTGGGGGTGATTGACGACCTGGCATATGATGTGGTGTTAGGTGATGATTTTCCTTCTTTAACTGATCTGGTCAATGCAACACCTAAAACGTGTGCCGTGGTAACCCGGTCTCAAACCAAAGGGCTACAGCCTCTTCCTAATGCCCATGCAGATTTGTTTGGTTTTGGGGGGCATATTAAAAAGAGTAAAAGACAACGAAGGCAAGAAAAACATAGGGGTAAAGTTAAGGCCCAGGATATTGTACCATGTCTCCCTGGTCCTGAGTCTGATTTCATTGATTCCCAATGGCGGGTGCCTGACAATTTTGGGGAATTGCAGAGGTCAGATGTTACCTTACAACCTCTGTTTCAAAAAGTGTGTGAGGTAGATGGTAATCCTGTGGGTGTACCACAGTTTGGTGGGGATCAGTATATCCTAAAAGACAATCTTTTGTATATGGCAAACACAGAGAGTCCCAGATTGATTGTGCCTACTGAACTGCGTAAGATGATCTTATATCTGGGTCATACTATACCCTGGTCTGGACATTTAGGTCAGCAGAAAACTTATGGGCGAATTAGTCAACGATTCTACTGGCCCAAAATGTATCAGGATGTTCAAGATTACTGTAAGACCTGTTCTGAGTGCCAGCTTGTAGCTCCTGTTCGTATGGCAGACCGAAGTTATTTGCAGCCTCTACCAATCATTGGTACCCCTTTTGATCGGATAGGTATGGACATAATTGGCCCGTTAGTGAAGAGTAGTTCAGGGAACCAATTTGCCCTGGTAATTTGCGACTATGCCACTAGATATCCGGAAGTGTACCCTTTGCGATCTATCCAGGTTAAACATATTGTGAAATGCTTAATTGACTTGATCTCTAGAGTTGGAGTACCTTCTGAGATTATTACTGACCAAGGAACTAATTTCATGGCTAATGTGATGAAATTACTGTACAAACAATTGGGCATTAAAGGTATCCGAACTACACCATTTCACCCCCAAACTGATGGGTTAGTTGAGCGTTTTAATGGCACACTGAAAAACATGCTCAAAAAGTTTGTGGCTGAGACGGGTAGAGATTGGGATAAATGGATTCCTTTTCTTTTGTTTGCATATAGAGAGGTGCCCCAATGTTCAACTGGTTTCTCTCCTTTTGAGCTTTTGTATGGCAGGCAAGTTCGAGGCCCCCTGGACATGCTCAAAGAGGAGTGGACGGCAGAGAAACCAGCCCAGTGCAGTGTCATCTCTTATGTATTGCAGATGAGGGACAAGTTGGAGACATTCAGGACTTTGGCCAAAGAAAATTTGCAAGAGGCCCAGAAGAGACAGAAGGTATGGTACGACAATCATGCCAGAGAAAGAGACCTAAAACCTGGACAGAAAGTTCTGGTACTGTTACCTTCGTGTACTTGCAAACTGTTGGCCAAGTGGCAGGGTCCCTATGTCGTTACCCGAAAACTGGGCACTGTAACATATGAGATTCTGTGTCCTGATAGAAAGCATCCTAAACAGATCCTTCATGTCAACCTGTTGAGAGAGTTTAAGGAGAGGGGACTTGAACCTAAAAAGCAAGCGGTACTGATGGTGCGGGAAGTCGTGGATGAAGAGGATGAATTGGAGATGGAACCAAGTCGACCTTCAGCTGAGGACCCTGGCCTTAATTCACACTTATATCAACAACAACAACAACAACTCTCAGAGGTACGTCAATCTTTTCCATCTCTCTTCCAGGAAAGACCGGGGCGTACCAAAGTGGTCACCCATAACATCATCTTGAAAGAGGAAGCTCCAATTCGACAGAAGCCTTATCGAGTTCCTGAGAGGATGGTAGAGAAACTGAAGAAGGAGATTGAAACAATGGTGGAGATGGGAATAATCGAACCTTCCCAAAGTGAGTGGTCAAGTCCTATACTTCTGGTTCCTAAGAAAGATGGTGGACTGAGGTTCTGTACAGATTTCAGAAAACTGAACAGCGTATCCTGCTTTGATTCATACCCAATGCCTCGAATAGACGAACTGATTGAAAGGCTTGGGAAAGCACATTACATGACTACACTAGACCTATGTAAAGGATACTGGCAAGTGCCCCTTGACCCCTCTTGTCAGCCATATACTGCTTTCCGCGCCCCCACAGGACTATATCAGTATACGGTAATGCCTTTCGGGTTACACGGAGCGCCAGCAACATTCCAAAGACTTATGGACAGTGTACTTGCTGGGTGTGACCAATATGCAGCAGCATATTTAGATGACGTAGTGATATATAGTGGAACATGGCAGGAACATCTGGAGCATCTTAGTGATGTCCTACGAAGGCTTCAGAAAGCTGGACTCACTATTAACACAACCAAATGCTCATGGGCACAAACAGAGGTAAAATATTTGGGATACCTCATTGGCCATGGTCAGATTAAGCCACAGGTAGAGAAACTTAAGTGTATTCGAAACATTCAAAGGCCACAGACAAAGAAACAAGTGAGATCATTCCTTGGTTCAATTGGGTGGTACCGCCGCTTTATTCCCCATTTCGCATCTCTGGCTACCCCATTGACTGACCTAACCAAAAAGAGTCCTTCAAAGTTTCACTGGACAGAGGAGCGTGAAGGAGCTTTCAAAGTACTTAAAGATATGTTATGTCAAGAGCCAGTTTTGCAGGGCCCTGATTTCTTGAAAAGGTTTCTTGTGCAGGTGGATGCCTCGGATGTTGGACTGGGAGCAGTTTTGGCCCAGGGAGAGTCTGGGAGTGAGAGGCCAGTACTGTTCTTGAGCAGAAAACTCTTCGTCAGAGAGAAAAGATATTCAACGGTTGAAAAAGAAGGCCTTGCGATTAAGTGGGCTATTGACTCTCTCCGATACTACCTACTTGGGCGGGAATTCACCCTGCAAACTGACCATCGAGCCTTGAAATGGATGCAAACAATGCAGAATAGCAATTCGAGGATACTGCGCTGGTGTCTGGCTCTGCAACCATATAAATTTACAATTGAGCATTGTCCAGGCAAGAAAAATCTCATTGCTGATTACTTATCCCGGTTACCAAACTAATCCCATCCAGAGGAGGGGGGGGGGGAAGGGAGAAATGTGATAAAGTGAGGTATGTAACTTTCAATTCAAAGAACCAAACAATGGGTTTTGTTTTCAAGATCATTTTATTCACTGTTTGTCTCACACATGTGTCAAATGGAAGGTGCACATTCCATTGCGACTCATGTTTGTCTGTCTTAGCCTTTTGTGCCTATAAATAAGAAAAGGTGAATGCAAATTAGACAAGTAATGATTTGTTTGTTAATGGTGATTCTCTTTGTCTTACCTTCTTCCTGGAACTTCCTAATAGGAGGGGCCCGCGAACAGGAAGCTTGACTTATACCATCCCAAAGGAGGAGGAGTTTAAGCATTGAGAATGTTATTACATTGAATGCATGTCTTTTAAGATTCTTGTTGGTTTTCATTATGAAAATGGAGCTTTGTAAAAGAAGATGCTAATTCATGTTTGAATGTTGATGTTAAATATGATCTCATAAATAAGCTATGTAGATTGTAATTGAAATAGCCCTGTTATTGGTATGTTTGAATTTGAGGGGAGGAGCCTCAACTATAAAGAGTCTAATTGTTTGGAGAAAGAGGGGGACGGAGTGTGACTGTTGGGCCAGTAGCCAACGTGTTTGATGGTTCTCATGTAAATATTACTTTGTTTTTTTGTTTTTCCTTTACTTGTGTTGGCACTTTGTTTTCTTTCTTTATTGGAATTCTGGTGGATGGAACCTTGTCACACTGTTTGGAGCATGCCCTGACAAGAACATTAAATCACCTTTGAATGATTTCAGAGTTTTTACTCTTTCTTGCTGCCTGCGTAGCCACTGCTAAGACTGCCGTACAACACAGCCCGTAACTGCATCAGCAAACACAGTCACTGTCTTTAAATAAAGCATCATGCAGCATATCATCGACGTTTTTCTGCTCATCCTGGACTGAAGCACAGACTCTACTCTTCAGCACAATGGTGACACAAAACTAATTAATTAAACTAAAAGATCTCTTCTATATCATCTTGTGCAACAACACATAAAAACAGTTAATTTTAATATTTACTCTTCTTATCAATTACTAACTTTTTTTTTACAGTTGCTTACCGTTAGTTTCACTCTGGGGTTTTTATTTCATAGAATCCCTTTAACCCTTTTAACCCCACAGCAAAATCTTCGGTTTTAAATTAACACAAATGTGTCCACACTACATAGTGTTACAGTAATTTAAGCGTTGTTGAAGTTAATGAGATTATTAAGAAATTAATTAAGTGATAATTGAGAATTAGTGATTAACACATAAACAAGCAGAACCACTGAAGGAAAGAGAAACACAAGAACTACAACTGACTTCAGCCACAGCCCTAGATGAAATCAACCGAAGATAAAAGACATTAAATCTCTGAAGATCTCATCAGAGGAGGATTAAACAACTCCACAAACAGCATCACCAGCTTCACACATTACTAACCAGACTGTCTTTATTTCTGTCAGACGTCTAAAGAAGGTCTTATTGAAAATTGACAACAGATCAACAGATGTTGACAAAAAAAAAAAAAAAAAGCCAAGAAAAAAATTTGATTGAGTGTTATTGATTATGTTTAGCTTATGACAATCATAATGGAATGCTTGATTCGTTAATCTCATCCAGTGTCTATTCCCTAAACCAGGGATCCTCAAATCTGGCCCACAAGATCCACTTTCCTGCAGAGTTTAGCTTTAACCCTAATCAAACACACCTGAACATGCTAATCAATGTCTTCATGATCATTAGAAAATCACCGGTAGGTGAGTTTGATCAGGGTTGGAGCTGAACTTTGCAGCGCATTGGCCCTCCAGGGCAAGATTTCAGGAACCCTGCCCCAATCAAACCTTTTCTTTTAAAATACATATAAATTTATATATTACCAAAACTGTGATACTTCTGCAAAATATCAAGCTGTGATTAGGAATCAGTTATGAAGGATTTTTATACTCATGATTTACAAAAATAGTTCAAACTACCTTGTCATTTAGACTTACATAGACATAAAAAAATCAGCATATGAATCTCAACAATGGTGATAATCAACAAAAATTATGAACAGATCAACTCTGAACATCACAAAACTCTACTAAAAGTCAACACAAAAACAACACCAAAAATAAAGGTAGCCTAAATGGTAAGAATTAAAGAAAATAACCAGGCTATTCAGCAGCATAATTTATTCATGCCACAATGCATGCTGGGAGTCATGGGTTATTTTTGTACAATGCCAGAACCCAGCATGCATTGCAGAATGAAGCTTTTGATTGTCACCATTGTTGAGATTCATACGCTGATTCTTGATGTCTATGTGAGTCTGAATGATATTTGAGTTCAAAATGATATGCCCATAAACAGTTTTCATGCTCTTTAAATTATCTGGTTATTGCAATGTTAATGGAGCTCATGCTGTAAAATTATTGGGATATCATAATAAATATAAAACATTGTAACAACTTGCCTCAATTTGAAGACAAAATGAAGCACAACAAATAAGGGAGGGATCTATCCAAATGTAATTGCTAACCACTAGTTCAAAATATAATACAAAAAGAAAATGAAATGACAAAAAAAACACCCCAGGAAACCCAAGTCCAAATAGTCCTTCAGTATTGAATCAGTCCATTAAATGTAACCACAAAAGCACCACAGGAATAACGTGGGTGTAATGAATATAAGGAACCTGAAATCCAGCGATGATCAATAAGATTGTCTGTACTCGAAAAGTTCAGTTCCGATTCAGTCCAGTTACACCCACAATTTTGTCGTTGAAAAACTAATTCAGACAAACATACCAAATTGAAGAAAAACAAGGAAAAAAATATCCATAAGAATAATTCCCACTGAAGAAAAGGTGATGCTGGAGTAGAGTTTGTAGTGAACGCCTAGATTCCGAGAAGCACACCCAGCACATATACCGTTGCTGATACATATGGCCTACATTGAGCATTTGCAAACGTATTGTTCCTCCACTCATGACCACAAGAAGGCCTAACTCTTGAGAATTATCGCAAGCCCCCTTTTTTGAAAACTAACCCAGCCATTTCCCAGGTAAGCTACCACATGACCCCTCACTTCCTCCTTAGCTCTCCCTATATGAGATGCTAACCTTCCTCCTCAGACTACCGCCCACTGGTGACCCGGAAGAAAATTGTAAACTGAATCTATGATCAGCCAGTAACAATGAAAACACATTTGGAATTGTTACAACATCATTTATATCATTATAGATTAGATTCTGAAGGAGCTCAGTGAATCAGAATATTTATAAATAGTCAACATCCTCTGCCTATGTTTTCCTTCGGCTTTTCTTGCTATAACAAATGTATTTAAAACACACAATTAGAGCAGCTAGAGAAAAAACAATGTTATGATGTCAAGGTTCAAGAGCCCAACTAAAGCAAACACTGAAGAAACACTGAAGAATTGACAGATGTTGTTTTATTGTTTCTTTTGACGTTACCATTATGGTGATCATAATGGTAACGTCAAAAGAAAAAAGAAAACAACATCTGTCAATTCTCAGTAAGAGCTTCTGTAGACATCTGACAGAAATAAATTCAGTCTGGTTAGTAATGTGTGAAGCTGGTAATGCTGTTTATGGAGTTGTTTAAACCTCCTCTGCTGAGATCTTCAGAGATTTAATGTCTTCTTTTATCTTCAGTTGATAAAAGCAACTTTTTTTCTGTTCATGTATCTCTTTCCTTTGGTGATAAGAGCAGGAATCAGTGTCTGAATTCAGCACTATCAGCACTATCAGTGTCTGAATTCACTCACTTATTTTCGCTCACTATCAGTAAACTTGTGAAGGGAATAGTGAATGAGGGTATAGGGTGTGATTTGGAGCACAGCCTCTGAGTGTCGACTTTGAACGCTGTTAATTCACAGTATATTCCTGTTGGCTATTTTCTCGAAAATTACAAATAATACCCAGAATGCATTGTTTTCTACGGTATATTATTGTTTGAATGGAAAACAGCATGTTCCTGTCAAGATTTGGCCGTTTTTTTACAGCATTTTTTTTTTACAGTGCAAAGAGTTTGAGGTATTAACATGGCCTCCAAATTCCCCAGATCTCAATCCGATTAAGCATCTGTGCTGAACTAAAAAGTCAGATCCATGAAGGCCACACCTCGCAATGTACAGGCCTTACAGGATCTGCTGCTAACATCTTGGTGCCATATACCACAGCACATCTTCAGGGATCTGTCTCGATGGGTCAGGGCTGTTTTGGCAGCAAAAGGGGGACCAACACAATATTAAGAAGGTGGTCATAATGTTATGCCTGATCGGTGTATATGGCTCTAGTTTATCTAGCTATCTAACTAAATATATATGCCCCTCCTTCAGGCAACAAGTAAAATTTGTATGTATTTTATTATCTGCTAGGTGAAATTTTGACATCCGCTCACTTAAAAAAAACCTCTCCTCAAGCCGCACAATTTGAAGTATCATTCATGTCGGTAGCATAACCAGTGCAGGACAAGTTACGCTCTACAATAGTTAGAGTTAGACATTTTTTTCAGATCTCTAACCTTAATTTGAGCAATGGTAACAGTGATGTTTGCATTAACAAGCTCCACTAATAAGAACATTTGCTCAGATTGCTTCCTTTTCTTCAGCCTCGAATGGGACATTTATGTTTAGTCTAGAACACAACATGCCAGTAAATCACTTTTAATTAGGATAAATGCCTATATTGCACCAACTGGTTTTGCTTAATAACTGGCAGCTCATTAGTGGGCTCGGCTTGTGAGGACAGACGTTCACTCCAGGTAATTGACAGCAACTTTGTCAGCAGTGACCGACCTAGCTTAGACATCTAAACCTTAAGCTGAGACCAACTTGCAGGATTTTCATTGGTTATGAGGGTTTTAGAGTTGAGGAGGTGACTCACAGTGAGGGACAAGGCTCAAAAGAGTGCACTCGTAGGTGACATCCCATCCGTCTAGCCCTTCCAAGGCCTGCAGGGAGATCAATGATGCTGAGATGGCCAAACAACCTATCTGCATCTACATTAGTATTCTTAAGGGGCACAGGACATTTAGCAGCCTTCCAGCACAGATGCCATGTCGATAGATTGATAAGACAAGAGACACAAGGACCCTATAGTCCACGGTCAGAGAGTGATTTAAACAGGCTCATCACACACACACACACACACACACACACACACACACACACACACACACACACACACACACACACGCACGCACGCACGCACGCACGCACGCACGCACACACACACACACACACACACACACACACACACACACATAAATAATACAAATGTAGTTGACTGTTAGAAGAGTGACAAAAAATTATTGTTTGTTGAACAGAATGTTTGTTGTAGAACATAATGTAGAATTACTTTACAATCATTCTTTTCTGCCTACAATAGGGGGCTACAGGCCCTATTGTAGGCAACAGCATGAAAAACATGTGACATGAATGGATAATCTGTTCTCCAGCCCTGTCTAGAACCACTTCTGTCAATCTAAGTACACTGTAAAACCTAACAGTTGTATGTACTAAATAAAAATGAGTTCACTGCACTCAAATATTACCGAATGTTGTGTGGACACAATGACTGAAACAGAACTCAAACTGAATGAGTTCTAGAACATTTCTAGTTCCCAGCATGATAATTGGATAATAATTGTATTGTTAAGTGATTAAATAAGTGATACTTGCGTATTGGTGGTGACACCTGATGATGGTATTGAGCAGAATCACTGAAGGAAAGAGAAACACACACCCGATGATGGTATTGAGCAGAATCACTGAAGGAAAGAGAAACACAAGAACTACAATTGACTTCAGCCACAGCTTTAGATGAAATCAACTGAAGGATAAAAGAAGACATTAAATCTCTGTAGATCTCAGCAGAGGAGGATTAAACAACTCCAAAAACAGCATTACCAGCCTCACACATTACTAACCAGACTAACTTTATTTCTGTCATTTGTTATATTGAAAATAATAGTTTTGTTTGAATTCACCATGATGGTGTTCAGTGTTTACTTTTGTTGGGATATTGACCCTTGACCAAATATGCTTTGCTCTGACTGCCCTAACTGTGTTTACGAAGCACATTTGTTATGGTAAGAATAGCCAAGAGGAAATGTGATCAGCTGGTGTTGGTTGTTTATTGCTGATGATATTATCGTCATGTAGTGCCTGAATTACTGATCTCATTCAGAGTCTAATGCTCTGCTTATAGAGGTTTTGTGTAATTATTTTCTTGTATTATTCATAATAGAACCTATGTGATTCTACAGCACAAGATTAGAATGGTTGTGATAATTGAACAGTATGCAGGATTTAAATAAATAAAATCAATGCACAAATGGTTTTTATCTACAACAGTACCTGGACACACACAGATATCAAGAATCAGAGTATGAATCTCAACAATGGTGACAATAAAAAAAAATTATTCAGATAAACAGATCAACTTTGAACATCACAACAAACACAGCATAAGTAAAAGCAAATAGTAAGAATCAAAGAAAATTTGTCACAATTCAGATGCATAATTTATTCATGCCGCAATGCATGCTGGGACCCATGAGGGAGTTTTGATTGGTGGTACCCAGTATGCACTGCAGCATGAAGCTTTTCATTGATTGTTACCATTGTTGAGATTCATACACAGATTCTTGATGTCTGTGTGTGTCTATGTAATGCCTGAAATCAAAACCTTTTGAGCACTACCTGATTTTAAAATCTTGATCATTATTCAATTATCACAACAGTTCTAGATCTCATGCTGTTGAATTATGTAGCCACCATTATGAATAATACAAAAATTAACAACACAATACCAGAACTTAAAAATTTATATTAGAGATTTAAGAGTCAAGAGCCCAACTAAAGCAAACACTCATCTCCATCATGGTGACTTCAATTAAGCTATTATTTTCAATATAACAGAAATGACAGAAATAAAGTCAGGCTGGTTAGTAATGTGTGAGGCTGGTAATGCTGTTTGTGGAGTTGTTTAATCCTCCTCTGCTGAGATCTTCAGAGACTTCTTGTATCTTCTGTTATTTCATCTAAAGCTGTGTCTTAAGTCAATCGTAGTTCTTGTGTTTCTCTTTCCTTCTGTGATTTTGCTCATTAGCATCAGGTGTTCATCACTAATGCTCAATCATCACTTAATTAATCACTTAATTTCTTGATATCAATGAGTTTCTTATTTTAGTGAACTCAATTGAAATAAGTTCAAAGTACTCATAACTATTGTTTTGTAAAATTAAAATAATTAAGGTAATCTGTGTCCTCAAATTTAATGAGTTAGCTTAACTTACTAGATTTGACTTTGTGTGTGCTATTGTGAGCTAGCAGTAACTGCAAGCACTCTGATTTCATTTCAAGTTTGCAATTTCAGCTGTTTTACTCAATATAGGGAAGGTTCAGCTATATCAAGTATTTGAATGCAGTGTAAAGTTTAATTGTATATAAAGAAATATCCTTTTTTAGTGGACTTGATTAAAATAAGTGCAGAGTACTCATAACTATTGTTTTTTATAAACTTAAATGGTTTGAGGTAATCGGTGTCCTCAAATGAAATGAGTTAGCTGAACTTGTTGGGTTTTACAGTGTAGGAGACGGCTTGAACACATTGTGCTGTCTGATCGACTCGACGATGATGCCAATAAGGAATGACACATGCTCACCTTGTTTAAGGATGCTTCATGTACATGAGAGGGCAAGGGTACTGCATTCCTGCACACATATTTTGATAAGGTGAATCACAGACTAAAGCGGGATGCGAATAGCTTGTGTTTATTTGCCACTGTTAATGCGATTTTGTCATGCTTCCTAACTGAAGAGATTTCAAGTTCTGATGCATAAAAAAAGACAAGTGTTTTCTCAAAAATGACAAGCTTGAATCTTCCTGGCTTTATGTAATTTCCAGGAGTCAGGGTGCACAGGCTGAGGAATCTTTGATCCTCTCTCTGAACTGACTGTTTCCAGCTGAACAATGACAACTTCCACCAGCATTTAGTAACATAACCTACCCTCCAAACATAGATATATGGCAGTCTGTTTTCTAAACCTTACACTTATATTTGCAAACATACAGTATGTTAAACCCCAACATTTAGTTCAGCATCTTTATGATATCAGAGGCTTTCCTTGCTTGATGCAAAAACATAAATGTCATTTAAATGCACTCTATGTAAGAATACTAAATATTGTTGAATATAACATCTTAGGCCCTGTTTACATAAAATGCGTTTTGGTCAATCGGATCACAAGGAGATGAGAGCGACACATTCCCGTTTAAACCTGGTGTTTTATTTAGCATTGTTCACTTGTGATCAGAATGGCAGTTGTAAAAAAGGACTTTATTTAAATATGGAAATATTGTTTTTGTAACATGAATGCTCTGTTTTAGTTTAGTTTATTTATGTTTTATCTGTTTGTCTGTGTGACCTAGTTTTCTACACTGTAAAATGTGTAAAAAACTTTAGGGGTACAACAGCTTGTCACTGTTGCAGAGTACCCTTAAAAGGACATCTTTGTACCTTTTTCACAATTAACTGGACCTAATAGTCATGTTAAAAAAATCTGAATTATATTGATGACTTTACATATTCAGATGGTCTCTGCCTAAATGGCTGGTTCTTGACCTGAATAAGCTGAAAAGTGTACATGACTTTTAATGCCGATGACCGAAACCTAGAATAAACGACTGGCTAAAGGTTTGTTGAAGACTTTGAGAGGTCCTATTTCTTCTTGTGAATACATTTTTTAACGAATTGATGAAAGTCATTCAGTGATTATAAATGAGCCAGTTATTTTCATGGGTTATAATCTTTATAGTTTATTGCACATTTATCAGCTCAAATAGACAGACCAAAATTCATTGTCTTCTGCGAATTGGGGGAAATTGGAGCATTTTTCAATTACTTGGCGAGACAACAAGTAATCTAAATAATCTCTTCTCTCTGTTCGAGCTCTGAACCACTGAACAGCATCAAATTAATGTAGACATTTGGAATTGTACATGTTCATGTCTTGGTTTATTTGAGAACGACACCTCTTATCCCTGCTGGAATCTTCCTGGCTTCCATTCAATAAAGTTCAAGGAATCTAGCCATAAAGATGTCAATCACTGTTTAATCTGTAACACTTTACACTGTAAAACCCAACAAGTTCAGCTAACTCATTTCATTTGAGGACACCGATTACCTCAAACCATTTAAGTTTGTAAAAAACAATAGTTATGAGCACTTATTTTAATCAAGTCCACTAAAAAAGGATATTTCTTAATATACAATTAAACTTTACACTGCATTCAAATACTTGATATAGCTGAACCTTCCCTATATTGAGTAAAACAGCTGAAATTACAAACTTTAAATGAAATCAGAGTGCTTGCAGTTACTGCTAGCTCACAATAGCAAACACAAAGTCAAATCTAGTAAGTTAAGCTAACTCATTAAATTAAGTGATGATTGAGCATTAGTGATGAACATCTGATGCTAATGAGCAAAATCACAGAAGGAAAGAGAAACACAAGAACTACAATTGACTTAAGACACAGCTTTAGATGAAATAACAGAAGATACAAGAAGACATTAAATCTCTGAAGATCTCAGCAGAGGAGGATTAAACAACTCCACAAACCGCATTACCAGCCTCACACATTACTAACCAGCCTGACTTTATTTCTGTCATTTCTGTTATATTGAAAATAATAGCTTAATTTAGCTTAACTTAATTAATAGCTTTAGTTGGGCTCTTGACCCTTAAATCTTTGATATTAATTTTTCTCTGGCTGCTTTAACTGTGTGTTTAGAACGCACATGTGTTGGGGTAAGGAATGCCAAGAGAAAATATGATTAGGTGATGTTGCCTATACAATGATGTTAGTATAATCACGATATAGTAGTAAGTTCACTTGGAATCGAATGCTCTGGTATTGTGTTGTTAATTTTTGTATTATTCATAATGGTGGCTACATAATACAACAGCATGAGATCTAGAACTGTTGTGGTAATTGAATAATAAGCAAGATTTTAAAATCATGTAGTGCTCAAATGTTTTTAACCTAAGGCATTTCTTAGACACACACAGACATCAAGAATCTGTGTATGAATCTCAACAATGGTAACAATCAATGAAAAGCTTCATGCTGCAGTGCATACTGGGTACCACCAATCAAAACTCCCTCATGGGTCCCAGCATGCATTGCGGCATGAATAAATTATGCATCTGAATTGTGACAAATTTTCTTTGATTCTTACTATTTGCTTTTACTTATGCTGTGTTTGTTGTGATGTTCAAAGTTGATCTGTTTATCTGAATAATTTTTTTTATTGTCACCATTGTTGAGATTCATACTCTGATTCTTGATATCTGTGTGTGTCCAAGTACTGTTGTAGATAAAAAAACATTTGTGCATTGATTTTATTAATTTAAGTCCTGCATACTATTCAATTATCACAACCATCCTAATCTTGTGCTGTAAAATCACATAGGTTCTATTATGAATAATACAAACAAATAATTACACAAAACCTCTATAAGCAGAGCATTAGACTCTGAATGAGATCAGTAATTCAGGCACTACATGACAATAGTAGTGGGAAGTTTCAGGTCATTTTACTGACTCGGATCTCGTTCAGCAAAATGAACGAATCTTTTTTCGAGTCATTTCGAGTCATTTCATTCATTTCAGAAAAATATAATTAAAATGACATGTTAAATAGCCCAACCCATCTAGTACTTATGAAAATTTTGATTACATTTGTAAAACTAAATAAAAATAAACTATAGGGTACTGCAACCAAAGCCAAATGATAAGAAACTGAAACGTTCAATTAATTGATTAGTTGTTGGGTCAGGCTATTGCAGTCTAACTCTGTTAGTTCACTTCACCTCCTGATCCAAAACATTCTTTCTTTTGCAACTTCATATTTATCACGTTTGTTCTCCTCCTCTCGTGTCTTCGAACTCCTCGAGACGTTAGTTGTCGACTCGTCTGTGTCTGACTCTGATCTGGGGCCGGGCCATGTCACACAGGTCCGGGAACAGAATGATTAGTTCATCTTTCGAGTCTCGAGTCTCGAGTACGGGTTTGAGTCTTTCGTTCTTCCTGTCAGTCCCATAGAGTCTATGCTGTCAGTAACGGAAACAGAAAAGATACGTTCTTTCGAGTTCAGGTTTGAGTCTTTCGTTCTTCCTGTCAGTCCCATAGAGTCTATGCTGTCAGTAACGGAAACAGAAAAGATTAGTTCTTTCGAGTCTTTCGGGTTTGACGTTTGAGTCATTCGTTCGTTTTGCCACGTGACTTGTCACTGTATTGAACACTAGTTCACAACCTTTTTACTAACAAGCACGTAGTTATTTTTTATTTTTATTTTTTATATATATAATTCTCAGTTAATATCAGACATAAACAAATATGGGAAATATATTGACTATTCAAGTCTAACATCACAAATTCAAGTCAATTAGACTATTACTAATTTTGAATCATATAGCACAAACACACACACACACACACACACACACACATATATATATATATATACACTGTAAAAAAATGCTGTAAAAAACAGCGAAATTTTGACAGTAAAATGCTGTTTTCCATTAAAACAGTAATATACCGTAGAAAACAATGCATTCTGGGTAATATTTGTAATTTTCGAGAAAATAGCCAACAGGAATATACCGTGAATTAACAGTGCTCAAAGTCGACACTCAGAGGCTGTGCACCAAATCACACCCTATACCCTCATTCACTATTCCCTACACTAGTTTACTGATAGTGAGCGAAAATAAGTGAGTGAATTCAAACACCTGATGAACACCTGCTGTTATCACTGAAGGAAAGAGATACATGAACAGAAAAAAGTTGCTTTCATCAACTGAAGATAAAAGAAGATATTAAATCTCTGAAGATCTCATCAGAGGAGGATTAAACAACTCCACAAACAGCATTACCAGCTTCACACATTACTAACCAGACTGACTTTATTTCTGTCAGACGTCTACAGAACTTATTTTGACGTTACCATTATGGTGATTAGTGTTTGCTTTAGTTGGGCTCTTGAACCATGACATAATAACATTTGTTTTTTTCTATAGCTGCTCAAACTGTGTGTTTTAAATACATTTGTTATAGCATGCAAAGCCAAAAGAAAATATAAACAGATGATGTTGACTATTTAATAATGGTCTGACTCACTGAGCTCCTTCATAATCCAATCTGTAATGATATAGATAAAGTTTTATTTTATGGTAACCCAATAATTTCATAGCACATTTTCCTTCAGCGTTGCAACAACTAGATAATTTTAAGGACCGGAAAAAAGCCTCTGGTCAAAACATTTTGAATACCAGAGTCATTCAGACTCAAATAGACATCAAGAATCGGCGTATGAATCTCAACAATGGTAACAATCAAAAGCTTCATTCTGCAATGCATGCTGGGTACAGGCATTGTGCAAAAATCATCCATGACTCCCAGCATGCATTGCGGCATGAATAAATTATGCTAATGAATAGCCTGGTTATTTTCTTTAATTCTTAATGTTTACCTTTATTTTTGGTGTTGTTTTTGTGTTGACTTTTGGTAGTGTTTTGTGATGTTCAGAGTTGATCTGTTCATCTTTTTTTTTGACTGTCACCATTGTTGAGATTCATATGCGGATTCTTCATGTCTATGTGAGTCTAAAGGGCACCATAGTACAAACCATTTATGTTTTTCATGAGTTTAAAAATCCTTCATAACTGATTCCTAAGCACTGTTTGATATTTTACAAATTGTCACAGTTTTGGTAATGAAAAATAAGGGTAACATGAGATGTATATATTAAAAAAAAGATTTTGTTTGGGGAATAGACAATGAATGAGATGAACGAACCAAGCATTTCATTATGTTTATGTCACAATCAATAAAACCTGATCACAAGTGTTTTGCTATAACAAATGTGTCTAAGAAACACACAGTTATAGAAGCCAAAGAAAAACTATTGTTACAAAGTCAAGGGTCAAGAGCCCAACTGAAGCAAACACTAATCACCATAATGGTGACCAAACATTTTCAATTAAACATCAAAAGTTAATTTGATCTGTTAATTTTCTATAAGAGCTTCTGTAGATGTCTGACAGAAATAAAGTAAATCTGGTGAGTAATAAGTGAAGCTGGTAATGCTGTTTGTGGAGTTGTTTAATCCTCCTCTGCTTTAATGTCTTCTTTTATTTTCAGTTGATTACATCTAAGGCTGTGACTGAAGTCAGTTGTACTTCTCTTTCCTTGAGTGGTTCTGCTTGTTAACAGCAGGTGCTCATCACTAATTCTCAATTATCACTTAATTAATATCTTAATTATCTCATTAACTTCAACAATGCTTCAATTACTCTAACACTCTGTAGTGTGGACACATATAAGTGTTCATTTAAAACGGAAGATTTTGCTGTGGAGTTTAAAGGGTTAAAGGAATTAGATGAAAATTAACAGTAAACAACTGTAAATTAATTTACGGAAAAGTACTGTAAAAAACAGCAGTTTACTGGCAAACAGAGCTGCCAGTAGATTACCGTAAAATCAAAGGAAAAACAGTAATATACTGTAAAACGTAACAGTCAGATTTACCAGATGAATCAAGATATTTTCACTGAAATAGTAGTGAAAGTTAATAGAAAAATGTTGTGTCTGTCTGTAATTGATAAGGAGAGTAAATATTAAAATGAACTGTTTCTATGTGTTGTTGCACAAGATGATATAGAAGAGATCTTTTAGTTTAATTAATTCGTTTTGTGGGTCACCATTGTGCTGGAGAGTAGAGCCTGTGCTTCAGTCCAGGATGAGCAGAGAAACACTGATGAAATGCTGCTTTATGCTTTATTTAAAGTCAGTGACTGTGTTTGCTAATGCAGTTATGAGCTGTTTGTTGAGTAATTTATCACATACATGTGTGCTATTGCTAGCGATGAACTGTAAAAATTTAAGTTAAAGTCATCTACTTTCACTACTACACATTACGTGTTTGCAGTTTATATTAAGACATGTTCCTTTTCAGTGGACTCAAATTAAATGTTTACAGTACAAACACCATATGAATGCTAGTTTTAAAATGAGAACTGTTTGAAGCAATCCGTTTTTCAAATGAAAAGAGTTACCTTTCATGGTATTATTACGGTAACATACTTGAAAAAAGGAGAGCTGTAAATAAACAGTAGAGGGCTGTAAATTAACAGTATATTGCTGGCAACCACAGCTGCCAGTAGATTACCGTTATTTTACAGCACAATATTTTACAGTGTATATTTTTGTATATATATATATATATATATATAGATAGATAGATAGATAGATAGATAGATAGATAGATAGATAGATAGGTGTGTGTGTAATATGTTTTTGTATAGGTGCTATAGGCCTATAAGCTATGTTACAAAGGTTTAGGTAACATTTTTAAACTGATTTTTATTCATTAATAACACAAGGACAAAAAAAAAATATATAACAATAGAGAAAAATAAAATACAGTTGATTCAAAACGAGTAATAGTCTAATTGACTTGAATTTGTGATGTTAGACTTGAATAGTCAATATATTTCCCATATTTGTATATGTCTGATATTAACTGAGAATTATATATAAAAAAATAAAATAAACAAATAACTACGTGCTTGTTAGTAAAAAGGTTGTGAACTAGTGTTCAATACAGTGACAAGTCACGTGGCAAAACGAATGACTCAAACGTCAAACCCGAGACTCGAAAGAACTAATCTTTTCTGTTTCCGTTACTGACAGCATAGACTCTATGGGACTGACAGGAAGAACGAAAGACTCAAACCCGAACTCGAAAGAACGAATCTTTTCTGTTTCCGCTACTGACAGCATAGACTCTATGGGACTGACAGGAAGAACGAAAGACTCAAACCTAAACTCGAGACTCGAAAGATGAACTAATCATTTTTGTTCTTTCCAGTACAGATTCAGCGTAATGCGCATGCACGGTCAACACAAAATGAACGAATCACTCTCTGAGACAACTCGGTAGTCCCGAGTCATATTAAAGATTCATTCAAAATGAACGACACATCACTACATGACAATAATATCATCAGCAAAAAACAACCAACACCAGCTGATCACATTTCCTCTAGGTTTTTCTAACCATAACAAATGTGCTTCGTAAACACAGTTAGGGCAGCCAGAGTAAAACATATTTGGTCAAGGGTCGAGATCCCAACAAAAGCAAACACTGAACACCATCATGGTGAATTCAAACAAAACTATTATTTTCAATAAAACAGAAATGACAGAAATAAAGTTAGTCTGGTTAGTAATGTGTGAGGCTGGTAATGCTGTTTGTGGAGTTGTTTAATCCTCCTCTGCTGAGATTTAATGTCTTCTTTTATCCTTCAGTTGATTTCATCTAAAGCTGTGGCTGAAGTCAATTGTAATTCTTGTGTTTCTCTTTCTTTCAGTGATTCTGCTCAATACCATCATCAGGTGTGTGTTTCTCTTTCCTTCAGTGATTCTGCTCAATACCATCATCAGGTGTCACCACCAATACGCAATTATCACTTATTTAATCACTTAACAATACAATTATTATCCAATTATCATGCTGGGAACTAGAAATGTTCTAGAACTCATTCAGTTTGAGTTCTGTTTCAGTCATTGTGTCCACACAACATTCGGTAATATTTGAGTGCAGTGAACTCATTTTTATTTAGTACATTCAACTGTTAGGTTTTACAGTGTACAATAAGGTTTCATTAGTTAACATTAGTTAATGTATTAATTAACATGAACTAAACATGAGCAGTAGATTTGTTACTGTAATTGTTAACCTTTGTTAATGTTAGTTACAGTTTTTTTATTCGCTTTGGTACTATTTTCATAACCAAGGTGAAATTTTTCAAAACTCATAGTACTAATATCACAACAGATCATCAAAAGTGAACTTTTTTCAAACATTTCAGCATATTTTCAATTGTGTTAGTACAATACACAAAACCACAAAGTATCCTTTTCACTACTCAAAATAAGTGTTTCATCTTTATAAATGTTTCATTCATAGTAACTGCATTTCATAAAGCTCTTACTATCAAACTTTTGATTTGCATCTCTTCTCGTTCAGTTTAATACATTTGTCTATTATTTAATCCAACTGATCTTAATAGTTAATCACTGAACCGTTTGGTAAACCTATAGATTTTAAATTGGTTTGTCAGCAATATACAGTATATGGATTTTGAGAACTACAGAAATAAAAATGTGTTTGTACAAACATATAAATTATGTGTAACCACACATGATGAATACTCGTTATTGCTAATTGTTTCACATAGTGGTAACCACAATTGGTCACTATATAAAAGTGGGGGTGTAAACACTGGCAATTTCTTTCAACATGGAGCAGGATAGACAGCAAGTAATAGGAAGAGCTTGTGGACAAGGGATCCGTCAGAGAGGTGGGCATGGGCCCCAACAGAGAGGTCAGAGAGGTGGGCATGGGCCCCGTCAGAGAGGTGGGCATGGCCCCCAACAGAGAGGTCAGAGAGGTGGGCATGGGCCCCGTCAGAGAGGTGGAAATGGCCCCCAACAGAGAGGTCAGAGAGGTGGGCATGGGCCCCGTCAGAGAGGTGGGCATGGCCCCCAACAGAGAGGTCAGAGAGGTGGGCATGGGCCCCGTCAGAGAGGTCAGAGAGGTGGGCATGGGGCCCGTCAAAGGGTTGGTCATCAGAGAGAGGGAGGCAGAACTGTTGTCTCTAATGAAGTCCGGGCCATCATCGTTGATCATGTGGTGAACCGAGGCCTTACTATGGCAGAGGTTGCCAAATTAGTTGATCCAAATCTAAAAAGATCAACTGTCAATTCTATCATCCGAACTTTTCGCCAAGAAAACCGGTAAGTGTAGAGGATGTATACTATTAAATTTACAGTAAATTGCAATGCATGTAAATTCATCAGACATGTTACAGTATTCGTACAGTATGATCTATTGACAGGATAGTCTGTTCTATGCTTAGAATTGACAGAAAACCCCATAGCGGTGGCCGTGGCCGCGTGCTGACCGACCAGCAAGAGTGGGCAGTGGTGGAAATGGTGAGGGCCAGGAATGATATACGGCTGTCAGAAATAAAGCAGGCAATTGAGGAGAACAATGACACCTTTGCCAATGTGGCATCCATCAGCCTACCAACATTAGGCCGCCTTTTAAAGAGGCACCAATGAAACAAATTTACCTGGTGCCTTTTGAGAGAAACAATGACCGGGTGAAACAACTAAGGGCTGAGTATGTCCAGGTACAGCACTATATATTGTATTACTGTTACTATTTGATGCATCACTTACGTCATATGTATATTGGAACAACACTGTAAAAAGAACTAACCAAAATATATTTTTTAGAGGGTTATGGCGCTTGATGCTGATGTGAACCATCACAAGTACATTTTTGTTGATGAAGCGGGCTTTAACCTGGCCAAAACTCGTCGTCGTGGACGGAACATCATCGGCCAACGGGCCACTGTCCAAGTGCCTGGACAACGTGGAGGAAACATCTCCATGTGCGCAGCTATCTCTGAAGATGGTGTTGTAGGACGTAGGCCATTACTTGGCTCCTATAATGCTGCACATCTTATTGAGTTTCTCAATGAAATTGAGCCATCCTGTCAAGGTGAAGGGGTCACCTATGTAATTGTGTGGGACAATGTCAGGTTCCACCACGCAGAGGTAGTTCAAGCATGGTTTCACGCCCATCCCCGATTCATGACCCTCTACCTGCCTCCATAATCTCCTTTCCTCAACCCTATTGAGGAATTTTTTTCAGCATGGAGGTGGAAGGTCTATGATCGCCAACCCCTTGAGCGTGCTACCCTCCTTCAGGCCATGGATGATGCATGTGATGACATCAGTGTAGACCAATGTCAAGCATGGATTCGCCATGCCAAAAGGTTTTTTCCAAGGTGCATGAACAATGATAACATTCATTGTGATGTGGATGAGAATCTATGGCCAAATGCTCAAGACAGGCTTGATCCAAATTAATGTAATGTGTGCACTAAATGTTATGTTCTTCTCATTTAGTTACATCTCATTATAGAAAGTATACTTGTTACAATTATATATGAAAAATAAAACCTAATTTGCCCAAATGATTGTAGAGGATGTCTTCATTGATCCTTCACTTGATTACACATAGGATGGATATTTTGGAAATTATAGATTATGTAACTGTTGGGTAATGTATTAAATATATTGGTAAAGTGTATTGCCTAATGTGAAAACTGTGTAATCTGTCTTTTATAGTACTGTAGCATATTAATTTGAAACATGTATCTTGCATTTTTTGCTGTTGGATGAACTGAATGTTAAAAGTACTAAACTGAAAGAAGATCATACTGTTGTGCTTCGGTGATTAAACCAAATGTTCTCATTACATATTACAATAATCTTATGTTTGCAATAATGATTATATGGAATGAAAACATGTGCAACTGAATGAAAACATTACATCAGGTTTTGAAAGAATGACTAGCTGTGTTACAAGTGTGATCAGTTTGGATTTTTGTACTAAGAGTTTTGAAAATGTACACCTTACATGTGAAAATAGTACCAAAGCGAATAAAAAAAACTGTAATAAAAAATACAGTTGTTCATGGTTTGTTCATGTTAGTTCACAGTGTATTAACTAATGGAAACACGATTTTAATAAAGTATTAGTAAATGTTGAAATTAACATTAACAAAGACAAAATAAATACTTTATAAGTGCAGTTCATTATTAGTTCATGTTAACTAATAACTAATGAACCTCTTTGTAAATTGTTACCGTTTAATCTGTTCCATGAGATAATGCTGTTTTATACTACAATTGGTTAAGAGATTTTGATTGCTGCCTATATTAAAACAAGGAAATCTGGAGTATTCAATTTATTGAATATAACATTCTAATCTCTTTTTACTCCCTCTTTCTCTAGGCATAGATGAGGTCTAATTGGCTATGAATCCTTTACATGGCTGTTCAGCCAAACACCCTTTAGACCTTCAAGATTTGCAATAGGCAATTCAACATAGCTTACGAGTGACATTCCATATAGTCCACCGGAGTTTCTTCATGTGCTGTACAATTATGTTTTAACATGGGTTTTGTTTATGTACAGTATAAGTGATATCAAAGTATTTAAATTTATTTTACACTCTAAATTCTGGATTAATCTGGCCTCAGAATGTAAAAACAATAGAAGTCTAAGCATTAAAATACACTTTTTTTGTCCACAAGACTGAAACATTATACTACATACTAGGGCCAGATTTACTTACATCTTGTGCCAGAGCAAACAATCTCTGGGCCTTAAAAAACCAAAAGGACAGTTTATTTTAGAAAAAAAGCATGTCTTAAGCCACTTTGAATAACTTTTGATATGGCTGCTAGTTGCTGAAGTTGCTGCTATAGGAGGCACTGCATATGGCAGAAGGGAAAGAAAGTTGAAAACACTGTTTGTAAAGCTGTTTAAGGCACAGGCCTATAGCTTACATGACCGCTGCTCTCTCTGGCACAATGGCAGCGAAAGCAAGTATAAATAGTGTGATCGTAATTTCAAAGGTTTAAGACATAAGGAATAAGATTGCGTGTGTGTTTGAATTGAATCTTTTAATTATTAATTGTGTATACATGTGGTACAGACCTCAAAAGTAAACTGGGCCCTAATGGACTGTTTGTGTAAGGTTCTAATCTGCCCATTTTTCTTTTCTTTTTAAAACCAAAGATGTTCATTGTATATCAAGAGCAGAGACATTTTGTGTGCATTTTGTTTAGTGATTCCACCAGATTGAATAGAGTCTATGCAACAGCGATAGATTGAAGAGCTTGTTTATGTGAAGACTGCACAATGTGCACACTGCCAAGAGAACAGTTGCCTCTTATTTAACACAGACAAACTAATTGCTAATCAACTGGAAATGTTTCTTTTGTATTAGCTACATCCGTGCCATGAGATGATTAAAAAAGTGGTGGGGATAATATTGACCCACCCGCAAATTACGCCTACACTGTAAAAAATGGCTGTGAAATCTACAGTTATTTACTGTCGATTTCACAGTAACAGTACTGTAAACGATTTTTACAGTAGAATATTGTAAAGTTTACAGTAAGACCGTAAAAAACACAGTAGTCCAAGCATTACAGTTGAAATCACAGTAGTCAAAGCATTACTGTAAAAAAAATCACAATTTAGCCACTATAGTACTGTAAATAGTAAAGTAAACTACTGTAATTTTCCTTTTTTTTATCATATCTTTCTTTGTACCCCTTTCACATGGACGGCCCCAGATTATTGTTGTTCAGAATTCATTACCGGAATATGATATAAATACTCGAAGGTGAGCTTTAAGTCAGGGCCGTGCAGAGAGTTCGTCAGGGGCAGGGGCTCAAATGTAAATGGAAGTAGGGTTGGGCGATATATATCGTGAGATTGTTATGCGCTTCTCCGTAAAGCCGGTTAATTGATTAGTAGTAAATCGCCTTCACCTGCTTTCAGATGGAGCGGCATTTACTACAAAGCTAAAACTCCAGTGTTAAATTAAGAAAGAAGTTAGAGAAGTTAATGAGATAATTAAGTGATTAATTTAGTGATGATTGAGCATTATTGAAGACACCTGATGTTAACAAGCAGAATCACTGAAGGAGAAAATCATAAATTGTAAGCCACCGTTATGGGGATGGGTGTGTGCATTAGTTGGGCTCTTGACCCTTATATTCTTAACTTTAGATTTTGTTTGTCTGCTGTTATTGATTTATAGCAGTCAAATTAACAAAGAAAAGTGTGATCTGATAGTGTTGGCTATGTTTTGACATAATCATGCTATGATCAGAAAAATGAAACATTTTGAGAAAGTTTGGTTTAACTTGTTAACAGCAGCTTTGTGATTTTACAGTATGTGATTATATTTTTTTCTTATAATCTAAAATATTTAATAAACATTGTTCTGATCAAAAGACTTTCAAATTAATTTATTTAGAAACACAGACATCAATAATCAGCCTGTGAGTCTCAACAATGGTGACAATAATAAAGCATGTTGCAGTGGCTACCACCAATCACAACTCATTAATGGCTCCCATCATGCATTGCGGTATGAATAAATTATGATCTGAATTGTCTATGTAATTTTCTTTTCCTGATTGAATATTCTGCTCGTCACCATTGTTGAGATGCATAGACTTAATCTTGACCTCTGTGTGTGGCTAAAAGAAAAAGTTTTTTTTTTTTTAAACAACTTTTAAGAAATCCTTTATATTAGGTCTAAAAATTTGTATATTTATGCAGATTCACAGTCATGCTATAAACCGCAACATAAATCAAAAATATAGTTCGAATGATGATTGTCATAATATAACCAACAGATCACTTTTTATCTTTGTTCTTCCGGCAGTTATAACTCAAATACAGCAGCCAGACAAAATCTAAAGTTAATAATATAAGGGTCAAGAGCCCAACTAAAGCAAACACCCATCCCCATAACGGTGGCTTACAATTTGAGATTTTCTCCTTCAGAGATTCTGCTTGTTATCATCAGGTGTCTTCAATAATGATCAATCATCACTAAATGAATCACTTAATTATCTCATTACCTTCAACACTCTTGAGTGGACTCATATACACTCCCAGGAGTGTTAATTTAACACTGGAGTTTTTGCTGTGTACAAAGAGCCGTAGTTAACTGACAAGCTGAGCCATATCGCATTAATTATCGCTGGCGATACGTCCACGATATTAATGCGATATGGCTCAGCTTGTCAGTTAACTACGGCTCTTTGTAGTAAATGCCGCGCCATCTAAAAGCAGGTGAAGCCGATTTACTACTAATCAATTAACCGGGTTTTACTGATGAGATGCGCATAACAATCTCACGATATATATCGCCCAGCCCTAAATGGAAGTACAGTACCCTTACTGTAAAAAGTATTCACAGTAACTTACTGGCCAATCGTTGCCAGTAAGTTACTGTAAATTTTACGGTAAATTTTTTACAGTGTATGGCATTATACATGTTTACAACTTTGTAATCCAATCTTGCAGTACAACTCATGTCATGACCTTGTAACTTAAACATAATACATGCAAAGATACCATAAAGGAATGTGGCGTAAGTGTTCGTAAAGTAAAGTATTGTTTAAATGGAACATGCTCCACAGTTCCATAATCCAGACATCATTACAAAACAATGGACAGAAGAATTAATTATTTATGTTCATTAATTAATTATGCAACAGTAAGGTTGCATTAGTGGTGGGAAATTTTCAGTGACATTTTGTGCAGGCTACATTATGAAAATATGTGGTGACAAATATATATATATATATATATATATATATATATATATATATATATATATATATATATATATATATATATATATATATAAAATCACACTTTCATTAAATTCATTCATCAATGAAACCTTGGTTAAGAACAATTTTTGTTGATGCCTGGAACTGGTAGGCCTAATATGTTATCTAAAATATTAACTTAACACACTTTGTCAAAAATAAGAATGACTAATTTTCACAATAATTTACTCCTGCACATTAATGAGCCTGTATCATGTGTAACTGGATAAGGATGGTCATCTTGTGAAGGCTCAGACTACAGAGGGTCAGGTTCAACTCTTGTAAACTCTTGTTCAGTATACAAAATTGGAATATTACTGAATCCATCTCATATGTGGAGTTTCACATTTGTTTTTAGGGATGCAAGATTCATAACAGGTGGGAAATGTAAAAAGTTGTATTGTTGATATACACAAAATAAGAACACATGATGGTGATTTATGAAGGAAAGCGAGACTGTTCAGGCGCAAAAAGCGCAAATAGTATAATGCAAGTTTTTCTATAATGTTTAAAGTGTTTTAAGATTGTAACCATCTTCCTATACATTTTTATTCACAGACTCGAGCAATGTTAAACATGCTCTTTCCCCCAAACTGTATAGAAATACTGTATGATTCACTTCCCTTACTACTACAGTAGCACATTCAGTTCATCACTAGATGGCAGTAGTGCCTAAAATCAAAGTTCACTTATGTCAGTGAGTATTTGTAGGATTATATACAGGATACTACTGTATTATATACAGATACTAATAACTAACAATATTACTGCATGATTTCTATTAGCATCATAGACACAAAACATATTCATCATAACATGTGCTTTCTACTTAATTATCTTTTTCTCTTTACTTTACTATATCTCTCATTTCCCACTTACAAGACCAAATGATCTGAGCTATGTTAAAAGCTGTCAAATTAATTTTATAGCTCTATTCTCTTTCTGTATTTGAACAATTGTCTCGTTAGCTTTTACCAAAGAATTTTAATAACATCTCAACCAGTGATGCTTGATTAAAACAATGAGATTTCCCTTAAATCCCTGAACAGAGCAACCTATAAAAAGGCACAAAAAAAGAAAGAAAAAAAGACCAGCTTTCAAACTCTCTTTGCTAAGATTTAACATGTTAAGAATTAACTTGCAAAGACATGAACAATGTGTTAACGTGAAATATGAAGGTTAGAGTATTAGAAGGATTTCCGGTTGTAGGCTTATTTATATATTGTTTTGCAAACATTATCATTATTATTATTATTATTATTATTATTATAATTATTATTATTATTATTATTATTTTAACTTCCAGACAGAATTCCAGTTTATTTTAATGCCAAAGTCAGTACAGTATATTTACAACAACATTTGTCTGACTGCGAATTAGCCCTAAAATAATTTCTCATGCTGTTCTCTTTATTGGCTGGAAATGATGACACAAGCAGCTCTATTTGTGTTTGTCAAAAGCGTCTGCACAGCAAATGCAGCACAGGTGTGTGGAGTGGTTGTGTGGACAAAGTTGTCCATTTTTAACTGAGACATGCTAATGAGTGCAGCGTGCTCTGCTGCTGTCCCTTTGCTCTCTGAGTAATAATCAGCTCTCATTAGTCAAAATATTAGTTACTGCCTGTTTAGTCATTCAGAATAAAACAGAAGCAACAAAGCTTTACTGTCAGTAAAATAAATTAAATATCCCAAAAGGTTTAAGGATCCTTTATATTTTTGAAAAAAAAAAAAAAAAAAAAAAACTTGATCCCAATGATGCATTTTCCTTTAACTTTCTTTGATATTATGGTTGCTCTGCTCAATGCTTCAGAGAATTACACTACCAAATTGTGCTCTCTTTTAAAGTTCCAATAATTTACATGAATTTACTTAATTATTTGATTAATTTACCAATGTTTCAAATGTGTAATTTGTAGGAGTGCACAATATTAATATTTCAAAATACAGAGTCTAATTGGGCAAAGCATAAAAATAATTATCTGCATTGGACATTTTTTAGTGGTGTGTACCTAGTGATTTAGCCATTGTGCCCAAATGTCTGCAACCATTTATCAATTTAAATTAGGCAAATTAAGCATTCACATAAAAATAGTATTTTTTATTTTATTTTTTTTATATTAAAAAAACGTTTCGGTTACTAACGTAACCTCGGTTCCCTAAGAAGAGGGAACGAGTATTGCGTTTTGCTAAAACGCTAGGGGGAATTCCTTTCCTCGAGATATTGAAGCAAATTTTTATCCAAAAATGCCTTTTATACGCAGTGCAGCTGCACAACTCTCAGCAGGAAGCAGCTGCATGCTGATTGGCTGTGCCGCTGCAACTGCAGCAACCTATAGCGAGACCGTGGGGCGGGACGGACCAATCAGGTCCTTCCAAATTCCCGCCACAAGGGGCAACAGAATTTGCATAGCCAAGGGTATATAAGACCCACTCTCGCAAGGTTAGTCAGGTTAATCGACTGAAGCGACTCCTGAGCAAGTGAGCAAGCACGGCAAGCAAAACGCAATACTCGTTCCCTCTTCTTAGGGAACCGAGGTTACGTTAGTAACCGAAACGTTCCCTTACGAGAGTACTCTCGTATTGCGTTTTGCTAAAACGCTAGGGGGACCAATGCAAAACGCCGTGCTTGCTTAACGGCTCTAAAGCCGACGACACCAAACCCAGGCCAACCTAGGTGGGCCCGTAATATGATATCAAAAATTCAGAATGAGCCAGACCTGAGTCGGGCCCTAATGAGAATGAACACGATATACGTGCAATAATAAGAATAGACCAGACATAGTCGGGTCAGGAATAATGAGTGGCCAGATAATTCGAGCCGTATAAGGAATATGCTTATGACTTATACAATATTCAACCCAGGCCGGACTTATCGAGCCTTAAGGGGTTAAATCTGTTACACAGCAAGAAGCCTAGCTTGTAAAGCCGGAACATCTAAATGATAGAATCTGATAAAAGTGGACGGGGAGGCCCAGCCTGCCGCCGCACAGATATCATTTAGAGAAATGCCAGTAGACCAAGCCCACGAAGAGGCCATGCCTCTAGTAGAATGGGCTTTAATGCCTAAGGGGCAGCTGAGATCTTTAGACTCATAGGCCAGTGAGATAGCATCCACTATCCACCGTGACAAGGTCTGCTTTGTAACCGCGTACCCTCGGGTGCGGCCGCCAAAGCATACAAAGAGCTGTTCAGTTTGTCTGTAAGCAGCGGAACGCTCTATGTATATTCTCAGCGCTCTGACAGGACAGAGCAAATTAGCATCTATTTCATCTAACTGTGATGAAAGTGCCGAAAGTGAAATGACCTGTGCTCTGAACGGAGTTGAAAGCACTTTAGGTACATATCCATGTCTTGGTTTGAGGACGACTTTGGAGTCGTTTGGCCCAAATTCCAAAGCCTTCTAAGCCTTCTAGCCCCTTTAAGGAAGCGAACAATGAGATCGTTCTTTCCTAGTGACAGTCCGTTCACTTGAATGTGATACGCTGCTAAAGCAGCCACATAAACTTTGAGCGTGGAGGGGGAGCGACCCGCGTCCAGAAGCTCTTGTAAAAATGTAAGCACCTCTGACACTGCACAATCATGTGGGGTCAGACTTCGCGCTTTACACCAGTCTGAAAAGACTGACCATTTGCCTGAATAGAGCCGCCTAGTCGTGGGGGCTGGTTGATTTCTCCAAAGCGGGGCTATTAAAAGCACAGCGCATTTGCTCTCCCTGATCCTCTCTATGACCTGAGGTAACATTGAGATTGGGGGAAAAGCATAAAGAGGAAGGTTGGGCCATTCGTGGGCCAACGCATCTTCATGCTTGGAGAAATATATTCGGCATTGAGCATTGTCTTGTGAGGCGAAAAGATCCACTTTTGCCTCTCCAAACTTGCCCCAAATTGTCTGAATTATATTTGGGTGAAGAGACCACTCTGCAGGGGACACTTTGCCCCTGGACAGCATGTCCGGACCCAAATTCAGAATGCCTGGCACGTGAGTCGCTCTCAGCGAGCTCAGATTGTGCTCTGCCCATTTTAGGGCTTCTTCCGCCATTGAGTGCAGATCGATAGATCTCAGACCGCCTTGGCGATTTATATAGGCTACCACCGACCTGCTGTCCGTTCGGATCAGGACATGGTGGTGTTTTATGTACGGAAGGAAAGCTCTTAGCGATATCGTGACCGCTTTCATCTCTAGACAGTTTATATGAAGGCTCTTCTCCGAGTCTGACCAGAGACCGGAGATCGGCCTGCCCTCGTGAAGGGCTCCCCAACCTAGGTTGGATGCATCTGTCGAGATAACTTTCCACTTCGTAACAGTGACCACACTCACGCCCGTCTTGTATCAGACGGGATTTTTCCAAGGAGCCAGAGCCAACACACAGCTGTGGTCTACCTTGATTCGTAATCGGCCCGAAAGCCATGCGTGAGCTGGAACGCGGCGATTCAGCCAGTGCTGTGCATGTGCAACAGACCCAGTCTGAGAACTGGCGCCGCCGAGGCCATGAGACCCAACATCCTCTGAAAGTGTTTGAGAGGAATGTGTGCACCGGACCTGAGGGAAACCGCTCGGTTCCGAACAGAGAGCGCGCGCTGTGACGTCAGCCGCGCGCTCATCTGCAGTGAGTCCAATACTGTTCCCAGAAACGAAACTTTCTGTGTGGGAGACAATAAACTCTTTGCCACGTTGATTCTGAGCCCCAAGCATTGTAAATGGTTGAGAAGCCAAGTTCTGTGGTTTAATAACTGTATCTCTGACTGAGCTATTATGAGCCAGTCGTCGAGATAGTTGAGAATTCTCATTCCCCGAAGCCTCAGCGGGGTTAGCGCCGCTTCCATGCACTTTGTAAACGTGCGGGGGGCTAGAGATAGACCAAAAGGTAGCACCTTGTATTGGTAAGCTTTCCCCTCGAAGGCGAATCTCAAGAATGGCCTGTGATGGGGGGCTATTTGTATGTGGAAATAGACATCCTCTAGATCCACAGTGAAAAACCAATCTCCCGGGCCAATGTGCGCGAGGATCTGTTTCATTCTCAACATTCTGAACGGGCGCTTCATAAGGGCTTTGTTCAGATGTCTGAGATCTAGGATGGGTCTTAGACCACCGTCCTTTTTTGGTACAAGGAAGTAACGGCTGTAAAAGCCCGACTCGCTCTGTGAGGGGTGTACGGCTTCTACCGCTCCCTTTATTAACAGTTTTGATATCTCGGTTCGAAGCACGTGACTTTTGTCGCTTCTCACCGTTGTCTCTTCCACGGCGCGAAAGCGCGGTGGTCTGCGAGTAAACTGTAGCGAGTAACCTCGTTCTATTATGTTCAACACCCATTTCGAAATGCCGGGAATGGCCCGCCAGGCCTCGGCCGATCGAAGCCAGGGGCTGAATTAATCTGTGGGGCGAGTCGCTGAGTGACAGGGACTCGGTGGCCCGATAACCTTGCGCTAAGTTGGCGCTTATGAGGGAAATGTTTCCCGCCGCCTGAGTGCAGGGGGCCGGGGGACATAGAGTATTGGTGCTAGTGTACAGGCGAGCGCGTTTGAGTGCGGGCTCGTTGACTGTGAGAATAATGTTTCCAGCCACCTGAGTGCAGGGGGCTGGGGAACATGGGGGAGTGCTTGAGTGTAGGGGTACATGCTTTAATGCTGGCACACTGCCTACAGAGAAAAAGCTCTTTTTGTGACTCATATGGGTCGCCGTGAAAACGGTGTTTGTGTACAGGCGAGCGCGCTTGCTTGCGGGCTCGTTGGCTGTGAATGTGGCGTTCCCAGCCGCCTTGAAGGGAGCTGGGGAACGTTTTAGAAGAGAGAGAGGCGGTGCACCGGCCGAAGCGGGCACTATCCGCCTTCTCTTCATACCTCTGGCTAGGACGGCTTCGGAGGCTCAGGTTTCGACACATTGCTGGGTCGTGGACCTCGACGCTCCAGCGGTCTGCTGCGGCTCGTAGAGCGGGAACGCTGTCCGGGCTTGGAAGCCGCGTGAGGCTGGCGAGCTGAAGGCGGCGCCTTGGTGGGCTGGGCTGGTCCAGCTTTAGCGTGACGGCTAGCGGAGGAGCTGGAACGCTTAGGCAGGAAATGTCGAATTGCCTGCGAAGCCTTCTGTGCTTCAGTGAAGCGCTCCGTGAACCCAACCACGGCGGGACCAAATAATCCTGAAGGCGAAATGGGCGCGTCCAGGAAAGCGGTCTTGTCCGCGTCCTTCATCTCGGTTAAGTTAAGCCATAAATGGCGCTCCAACACGTCAGGCTGGCCAAACATCTGCCGATCGCCTGAGCATTGGCCTTGGTGGCGCGCAGGGCCAAGTCAGTGGCGCCGCGCAGATCCTTCAGAGCCTCGTTGTCAGGAACAGACTCATCCAGGGAACGGAGGAGTTTGGCCTGGAAGACTTGAAGCACCGCCATAGAGTGTAGCGCTGACGCCGCTCGACCGGCGAGGCTGGACGTAGTGCGGCAGGCCTTGGAAGGGTGCACAGCCTTTGACTGCCATCCTCTGGCGGAGGGCGGGCAAAGGTGTGCAGCGACGGCTTCCTCGAGGGGAGGAAGGACTTGATATCCTTTTTTCTGAGCGCCATCGACTACCGAGAGCGCTGGAGAAAAGGAGGATTTGGCCCGAGAAGAAAATGGCGCCTTCCACGATTTTGTTAGCTCCTCGTGGACTTCTGGGAAGAAGGTAGCGGGTCTTTGAGCGGTCGGTTGACGGCGGTTCTCGAAAAACCACTCATCCAGTCGGCTTCTCGTGGGCTCCTCGGGCTGAGACCAGTCAATGCCGAGGTCGTCCACGGCCTTGGTGAGCAAGCGCATAAGCTCAGCGTCGACTGAGGTTATAACGCCGCTAGCCGTCCGCGTCGAAGTGGCGTGCTCCGAGGCGGCATCCGACCACCCGCTTCCGGATGCAGCAAGGGAAAGGCTGTCATCCTCTTCCTCCTCCGGTCCGCCGAAGGAAACAGCAGCAGCCGCCATGCGAGGGGAGCTGTGCTGTTCCTCGACAAACAACACGGGCGATGGCGAGGCACGCGGGGACATGCCCGGCGTGTGCTCGTCAGAGCTCTCCGGTGGCCACTGGTCGCGACGTTTTTTCTTCCGTGGCTTGAGAGGCTGGGAGCAAGGGACGGGATCCGAGTCGAAGCTGGCGAGCCGAGCCCGAAGGGTCTGCAGCGCCAGCTCGTCGCACTGCGGGCAGCCGCCCTGGTTGATTGAAGTCTGCATGTGGTCTCGTCCGAGACATGACACGCAAATGATGTGCCGATCCTCGTCTGCGATAAAACCTCTGCACGAGGTGCAGGAACGAGACATTTGAAACAACGTCTCGGCTCTTTTTGAATGTGAAAACACAGTAAGGTATTGAAAAGGATATAGTGCCGGATGGCGCAGCTGGAAGGCAGGCTGAAGGCGGAGAATCCGACGTCCTCAGGCTGCAGTGTTCCGCTGGGTGCGTGTCGACGGCAGGCTTCGATCCAGAGCTCAGCGATTGCAAGTTGCTGAAGAAGAATTAATCTGACTAACCTTGCGAGAGTGGGTCTTATATACCCTTGGCTATGCAAATTCTGTTGCCCCTTGTGGCGGGAATTTGGAAGGACCTGATTGGTCCGTTCCGCCCCACTGTCTCGCTATAGGTTGCTGCAGTTGCAGCGGCACAGCCAATCAGCACGCAGCTGCTTCCTGCTGAGAGTTGTGCAGCTGCACTGCGTATAAAAGGTATTTTTGGATAAAAATTTGCTTCAATATCTCGAGGAAAGGAATTCCCCCTAGCGTTTTAGCAAAACGCAATACGAGAGTTCTCTCGTAAGGGAACGTCTCGGTTACGTATGTAACCCTCGTTCCCTGAAGGAGGGAACGGAGACGTACGTCGGAACTGACCGACGAATTGGGATCTATTTTCAGAGACCAATCTACTTCGAGTGTAGAAACGAGCCAATAAACATTGGCATGCGGTTCACGCACCGCCCCGCAGCGCGGGTATAAATCACGGACGTGAACAACGCATACCGCTTTTACAACTGAGGAGCCGAGATGTGGGCCTGCAGCTGAAGCACAGCACCTGGCGACGGGACGTACGTCTCCGTTCCCTCCTTCAGGGAACGAGGGTTACATACGTAACCGAGACGTTCCCTTTCAGTCGGTCACGTTCGACGTACGTCGGAACTGACCGACGAATTGGGATCCCTACAAAAACGCCAGGGTGCTGGCCCTTCCAGCGCCCTGCTCAAGCTCACTGGGTGCTCCTAGTTGGAGCAGCAGACAGGGCTTAAGCAGGGAGGTCCGACACTGCTGTTTCTGCAAGACCCACTCAGCGTGACTATTGGATAACGCTGGGAAAGCGTGCCCGTCTCGGGAGATGGTACGCTGCGGAGCCACGTCCACCGGAGGAGGAGGGTGGAAAATACTCATACGGACTAACCTATCTGGGTAGTAACAACATATGGCAGTCTCTGGGGTGGTTCCAACCTGGTTCCAGGGGGGAAAGAACACCGCCAGAGACGACAGAGCGGGCTCTGTCAAGGGAAAGACACGGGGCTAGCCGAGTAGGGTAGCAGGTACCGTGGAAATACACATATGGGGTCACCGTGAGGGAACCGCTACATATGGACCCAGTCTAACACACACGTTCCACAAGCATACGGGTGCAGGCCTGGTGTCAGACGGCCGCCACGTCTTGACACCGAAGGGGTGACGGAGGAGCTCGACAGGGTTCAACATTTCTGGGGAACACAACTGGAGAAAAAAATAACGCACGTATCCGGCCATAGGCGGGAGTGGCGTAGCAAGCCGACACTTCGCGTTTACCGGCCGTTGGAGGCGAGTACACGGGAAGAAACCGGCTCCACACGGAGGCTATAGAATCTAGCGAACGTGTTAGGTGTCGCCCAGCCCGCAGCTCTACAGATGTCTGTCAGCGAGGCACCTTGAGCCAGCGCCCAGGAGGAGGCAACACTCCTTGTGGAGTGCGCTCACAACCCGAACGGGCAAGGCACGTCTTGTGATTGGTACGCTAAGACGATAGCATCCACTATCCAGTGGGCTAACCTCTGCTTGGAGACAGCCTTTCCCTTCTGCTGGCCTCCGTAACAGAAGAAGAGCTGCTCTGAGGTCCTAAAGCTTTGTGTCCGGTCAACGTAAGCGCGAAGAGCGCGGACGGGACATAACAAAGCCAGGGCTGGGTCTGCCTCCTCCGAGGGCAGCGCTTGCAGGTTCACCACCTGGTCCCGAAAGGGAGTGGTAGGAACCTTGGGCACGTATCCGGGCCGGGATCTCAGGATGACGTGAGAGTTACCGGGCCCGAATTCTAGGCACGATTCGTTGACCGAAAGCGCATGCAGGTCCCCCACCCTCTTGATTGAGGCCAATGCAGTCAGGAGTACCGTCTTCATAGACAGGATTTTTAACTCAACGGACTGCAAAGGCTCAAAAGGAGGGCCCTGAAGTGCTCTGAGCACCAGGGCTAAGTCCCAAGAGGGTAGCGAGATAGAACGAGGAGGATTTAGTCTCCTCGCACCCCTGAGGAACCTGACGATTAAGTCGTGCTTCCCTAAGGATTTACCTTCCACTACATCGTGATACGCCGCTATTGCTGCGACGTACACTTTCAGGGTGGAGGGAGACAGCCTTCGCTCCAACCCATCTTGTAGGAAAGAAAGCACAACATTAATCGAACACTTCCGGGGGTCTTCGCGACGAGAAGAACACCAGTCAACGAACAGGTTCCACTTCAGGGCATAGAGGCGCCTTGTAGAGGGGGCTCTAGCTGAAGTGATGGTGTCTACCACTGCCTGTGGCAGGCCACCTAGAACCTCCGCGTCCCGTCCAGGGACCAGACATGGAGTTTCCAGAGGTCTGGACGCGGGTGCCATAGAGTGCCCCCTCCCTGAGAAAGAAGGTCCTTCCTCAGGGGAATCGGCCAGGGTGGGGCTGTCTTGAGGAGAGTAAGTTCGGAGAACCAGGTCCGGTTGGGCCAGTAGGGCGCAACTAGCAAGACCTGCTCCTCGTCCTCCCTGACCTTGCACAGAGTCTGTGCTAGAAGGCTCACTGGGGGAAACGCATATTTGCGTAGGTCCCGGGGCCAGCTGTGCGCCAGTGCATCTGTGCCGAGGGTACCCCCGTTCAGGGAATAGTACCACTGGCAATGGGACGAGTCCGGAGTGGCAAACAGGTCTACCTGTGCGGCTCCGAAAAGGTCCCATATCAGCTGGACGCTCCGGGGGTGGAGACGCCACTCTCCCGGAAGTGGACACTGACGAGAGAGCTTGTCGGCTGTCTGGTTCAGCGCACCAGGGATGTGAATGGCACGAAGCGACCTCAGATGCTTCTGACTCCACAGGAGGAGGTGGCGGGCGAGTTGGAGCATGCGACGGGAGCGCAGACCACCCTGACGGTTGATGTACGCAACGGCCGCAGTGCTGTCCGTGCGGACCAGTACGTGTTTGTGCTGAAGCAGCTTCTTGAAGCGACTTAGCGCAAGACGTACCGCCATTAACTCCAGGCAATTGATATGCCAATGCAGCTGGGGCCCCGTCCACAGACCCGAGACTGCATGCCCGTTGTACGTGGCCCCCCAACCCGTGGCTGAGGCATCTGTGAATACCACAACATGCCTGGACACCTGTCTCAAGGGCACTCCGGCCCGTAAGAACGAGGGGTCCGACCAAGGGTTGAAGGTTTGGCGACAGTACGGGGTAACTGGGACCCGATACTGGCCGCTCTGCCACGCCCACCTCGGAACTCGGTCGTGTAGCCAGCGCTGAAGCGGTCTCATATGAAGCAATCCGAGCGGCGTTACCGCGGCTGCAGATGCCATATGCCCCAGGAGCCTCTGAAAGAATTTCAGTGGGAACGCCGTCCTGCTCTTGAATGTATTCAAGCAGTTCAACACTGACTGGACTCGTTCCTCTGTGAGGCGCGCAGTCCGATTGACCGAATCCAGCTCCATGCCGAGATAAGAGATCCTCTGCGTGGGACAGAGTTTGCTCTTCTCTCGGTTGACCCGAAGGCCCAACAGGCTGAGGTGACGGAGCACCAGGTCCCTGTGTTCGCACAACTGTTCCCGAGACTGGGCGAGTATAAGCCAGTATAAGCCTCGTCGAGATAGTTGAGAATGCAAACTCCGCGTTCTCGGAGTGGAACAATGGCTGCCTCCACGACTTTCGTAAAGACGCGGGGCGACAGGGACAGCCCGAAGGGAAAGACTTTGTACTGATATGCCTTCCCCTCGAACGCAAAGCGTAGGAACGGTCTGTGTCGAGGAAGGATAGAGACATGAAAGTACGCGTCCTTCAGGTCGATCGCTGCAAACCAATCTTGGGGACAGATGCATTCGAAGATGCGTTTCTGCGTTAACATTTTGAACGGAAGTCTGTGCAGGGCCCGATTCAAAATGCGCAGATCCAAGATTGGCCGTAACCCACCCCCTTTCTTGGGTACAATGAAGTAGGGGCTGTAGAACCCCGACCTCATATCGGCTGGAGGAACCGGCTCGACCGCGCCCTTCGCCAGTAGGACATCGATCTCAGCCCGCAATACATGGGCATCGCTGCTCCGCACTGAGGTGAACAGGATGCCCCTGTATTTGGGGGGCCGGTGCGCGAACTGAATCGCGTAACCGAGTCTGATGGTACGGATGAGCCAGCGAGACAGCCCCGGGAGCTCTAGCCAGGCTCCCAGAAACTGAGCAAGCGGGACCAACGGCACCACAGACGTACCCGGGGTGAGGCAGCGAGGTGGAATGTTCAGACCTGACCCGGACGGCCCGGAGGCGACCCGGAGAAGGGTCTGAACATTCCGAGGTGGGGCAGTGTGTGGGAGAGAAGGCCCGGGGGCGTCCTCTAGCCTCACACTGCCCCCTGGCGAGAAGAGGGGAAGACTGGAGTGGCAAGGCCCGGGGGCGTCGCACACAACGATCTTGGCCCTCTTGGGGCCCAGGGACATAGGAAACTGCTCTTTTATTGACAATGTGGGTACCACTGAGCTCCGAGGAGCTAGTGGCAGAGATGTTATGTTGTTGGCCCCCCGGTCCTCCTCCGGGGGGGGGGGGGGGGGGAGTGCGGACACCATCTCCCTCCGAGCAGATCCATCCGTCCCTGGGCTGCCCGTCTCAGGGCCGCTTACCCTTACGTTTACCGGCAGACTTAGCGGGGCCCTGAGCGGGTTGGGCGGCCCCCCTTGCGTCCGGCGCCCTGCTTCCCGGGTGGAGGCTGCTGCTTGGGTTTAGCAGGGGCGGAGGCGGACGAAGGAGGACGCCCTCGGCGACGAGCAGGAGGAGGCGCTGGACCCGGCGGAGGGGTGAAGGCAGCAGCGGTCCGCCGGGGCAGGATGTTCTTGATCGCCTCCGTCTGCTTCTGGGCCACCGAGAACTGTTGGGCGAAGCTCTCGATGGCGTCGCCGAAGAGGCCGGCCTGACTGACAGGGGCGTCGAAGAACCGCACTTTGTCGGTTTCGCGCATATCAGCCAGGTTCAGCCACAGGTGGCGTTCCTGGACCACCATAGTGGACATCGCCCGACCCAGGGAGCGGGCAGCGACTTTCGTCGCCCGGAGGGCGAGGTCCGTCGCTGTCCGCAGTTCCTGCATGATCCCTTGGTCGGCACTACCCTCGTGCATCTCCTTGAGCGCTTTGGCCTGGTAGACCTGCAGGAGCGCCATGGCATGCAGCGATGATGCGGCTTCCCCGCAGGCAGCGTAAGACTTGCCCAGTAACCCGGACGAGAACTTACACGCCCGGGAGGGGAGACGCGGGGCATTCCGCCAGTCGACCGCGGCCCTGGGACACAGTTGCATCACCACGGCGCGCTCGACCGGAGGTATCC
Source organism: Gobio occitaniae (assembly GCA_033150135.1). Classification (NCBI taxonomy): domain Eukaryota; kingdom Metazoa; phylum Chordata; class Actinopteri; order Cypriniformes; family Gobionidae; genus Gobio; species Gobio occitaniae. The sequence continues at coordinate 36,807 of JARQWZ010004820.1, read as the reverse complement.
CCACGTAGCCCTTAGCCGCACCACCGTCGAGGGTAGTGAGGATGGGGGAGTCAGTCGATCGATGGCGGGCGCTGTAGGGCGCCGACCACGACTTCGTGAGCTCCTGATGCACCTCCGGTAAGAATGGCACTGGGGCGGGGCGCTGAGAACCAGCACGGGCCGCCCCGAGATACCAATCATCCAACCGCGAGGGTTCGGGACACGGTGGAGGGTTCCACTCGAGCCCGACACTCGCGGCGGCCCGGAAGAGCATAGCCGTAAGCTCTGGATCCGGCTCGGACAACGCTGCCACACCCGAAGGGGGCAACGCAGCCGGGTCGTCATCTCCAGAACCCATTAGCTCATCCTCCGATGCAGCCAGCGAAATCATATCCTCAGCCGGAGCCCCAAAGGAAACGGCCGGCCCCCTGTGGGAAGAACCAGCGCGCCCCTCCGAAAGCTCCACCGGCGCAACGGAGGGTGGGAGGGGCCCAAGGGGTTTTTGGCCCGTCGGGGAAGCCCTGACCGTCACCCTCAGATCTCCACCAAAGGCATCCGCCAAAGTAGCAGCCCTCTGCTTTGCAGCGGGAGGACCGCTAGATCGGGAGATGCGCATTGGGACTCCACCCCGTTTGAGGTATTCGAGCCTAGATCTAAGCACTGCGATGGTCATGTTCCCGCAATGGGAACATGAGTCATTCACGAACGCTGCCTCAGCGTGTTGCACGCCCAAACACGTGAGACAACGATCATGACCGTCAACTGGGGACAGAAAACGACGGCATCCAGAAACACATGGTTTGAATAACATCTTGAAAAAGACGCAGGGTCAAACCGTGTATTTTGCTCTTTTGTGAATGGAAAAATGCTCTTTTATAGTGCTGAAGCACTCAGGGAGATGGCCGCGGCTCCCCGCGGTCCGATAGTGCAAGCCCGCGGGTGAGCACTCAAAGGAAACGCCCAACGAACCAACACCGGAAGTCTTTTGCGGCCACTCGCTGACTCGCGCCGTCACGCCAACACCAGGAAGAGCACTCTCCAGACTCGTTCTCTTGAACACTCTCGGCAGAAACAGTCTTGTGCAGGTAAGCAGCAAAACCATCGGCTCCGAAGTTGAAAGCGGTATGCGTTGTTCACGTCCGTGATTTATACCCGCGCTGCGGGGCGGTGCGTGAACCGCATGCCAATGTTTATTGGCTCGTTTCTATACACTCGAAGTAGATTGGTCTCTGAAAATAGATCCCAATTCGTCGGTCAGTTCCGACGTACGTCGAACGTGACCGACTGAAAGGTAACTTATACTGTGTATGAACACTGCAATATAATTCCTTTTCAATTTAATCAGTTTATTTATTTGTATAGTGCTTTTTACAATACTTGTCCACATTTAGCAGTCAATAAATGGGACAGAAGAATAGGACACAGAAGTAGCAAAGGGACATTTAGTCAGGTCTACCTTTATCTTTATAGTACTTTATTCAATAAAATTTGTTTCATAGCAGCTCCACAGTAATAAACAGGAAAGTAATAAAAGTAATGATGCAAACATCATAAAACATCATGAGACGGATTCAATTCTGCTGTAAAGCAGCTGTAGCAAGATAATAGTGTCATTATTCAGCTCAATTCAGTCCAGTGTTGGTTCAGTTCAGTTAGTTCAATAACTGTGTAAAGTTCATTCATTATGATATTTAAATTCTGCTGTAAAGCAATTCTACAGAAGACAATCGTGTTCATTCAGCTTCATCCACTAGATGCAGTCAAATCAATGATATTGCTGAATATTAAAAGTAGGGTAGGTAGGATTTGGTTAAAAAACTTTTTTTCCAAATTTGTTTAAACTTTCTTTATATATCAATACATAATTAAAATGTAAGTACTCTGAAAAAGAAAGTATGAAAATTGAGTGTCTGTAGACCTCTCACGACTGTTTTAAAGACAGCTCATTATTTCCATTCACTCCACCTTCTCCCTTCTGGGCTCTTTCCAAAGCCACGCCCCCAAAACACATGAACGCGCCACGCCGACTGCTCAGCTGAAAGACGCATTATTTACCTGAGACGAGCGGAGAAGAAGTGCATGTAGTGACATCATGTCAGAATCACATGTAATAAAAAATCTAACTTTATCATTATGAATATAAACAAATAAGATGTCTTTTAGTACTCACTCTCAAGCTAGAATAACGATACTGGTAAAGTTTGAAATACACACACAACACAGTGTCTACGACACACACAGATACAAGATAAAAACATTGGTAGAGTATATAAAAACAAACCAAGGGCCGAAATAAACGTGCAGGTAAAGTTCCCGGTGAACATGGTAGAAGAGTTTAGACAGAGGGTAGTAGCTAAAGCTAACTTAGTTCTAAAAAAAGTTCCTGGATGCGGTGTACCAGCTTTTACACATGCATTTTGTTATCTATAGTTACATTTTGTGAAATTCAACACGACAGCGATCAACTTGAGCTAAGCATATTGAGTATTTATCATCTCTACTAATGGTTTGCTAAGTGTATAACATTGTAACTTTATTCTAAGTAATGTTATGTTAGCTATATTAGGCAGCTACGTGTGCTAGTGAGACATGCTTCATGAAAACATAAACCAAAAAAATTTATAATCAAAATGAAAGATTACCTGTCCAGCAGAAATACAGCCTCTTGTAACTCAAACGGGCGCCAGGGTTGCCAGGTTTTCACAACAAAATCCGCCCAATTGCTACTCAAAACTAGCCCAAAACAAGCCCAATCGTGTTTCTCCGGTAAAAATCGCATTTGGGGGGGAAAATATGTGTCATTTTGGTAGGGCTGCCTGCTAAAATTCGCACATCCCGGGGCAAAACATCACATAATTGGGGTCGCTTCAACCCGCGGACATGAAAAACAGCCCGCGGCAACACTGTTTGAAGTAGCCCGACTTGGCAACGGTGGGGTGCGCGCATGTGGGCTGATCCTGTAGCAAAAGCGGTGGTAGCCATGGTAGCGAGAGAGAGTGACAGTCGCCCAAGCCAATCACTTGTTTCGGCCCGAACGAAAATAATGAGCGGTGTTTATTGCAGATTAAAAAGTCTAGAGTCACTCGATTTTTATACTCTCTATTTCAGAGTACTTAAATTTTAATTATGTTTTGACATATAAAGACAGTTTAAACAAATTTGGACAAAAGTGTTTTAGATCATACTTACCTACCCCACCTTTAAGCAATATATGATAGTTTATATTTGACTATGACACTGTAAACACTCAAGCAGTTGAGATTTGTTATATAATATACTGCATATTGTGTTATTGTGAGTGTTCTGTACAGCTGTCACAGTTGTGCGAGTAATGAAGCACACAACACAGGAGTAGAAACAGAAATAGTCTTTAATAATTAATCCAAAACCACACACAGGAGATTACCTGGGGCCTGTACCATGATGGTAGTTTAACAAACTCAGGGTTACAGGATTAGTTTCGAGTTGACAAAACCAAACCAATCTACTCAGGCTTTGATGGTCCCATGATGCTGATCATCAGCTTTCTCTGTCAACTCATGCTTTGATCCTGAGTTTAGGAGTTTAGCTGTGACATCAGTAGTGAACAGCCAATCACATGCTGTGGATCAACAGAGATTCACTTCTCTCTTCTGCAGAATATTACATGATTAAAAATATTAAGAATTTAAGCAAATTTACACAGCATGAAGAAAAGAGCTGTCTATAAAAGAGTACAATCTTACTACGTCAATGCAAGTAAAAGTTATAGTTTAGTTGATTTATAGAGAGAATTGAATATTTAAGCTCACATGTAGTCATTGTTATAGCTTTATTTATTGATTTTAAAGCTTATTTGTATGACCTTTATATAGGCTATTTATATAAATTTTAACAAAGTGCCCATTAATTATTGAAAATGATACATGTGTAATTGATTATGTAATTATAATTGATACATAATAATTACATAAATTATATCTAAATCATTCAAAATTATTATTACTATAAATAAGCATTGTTAAAAGCCAGACGCTTTAGTCTTAAAAACCCTTTGCTATGTAATGACCTTTAATGTGGAGTAGAAAAAGGGGGAGTGACTTTATTGCATCAGAGGTGTGCTCACAGCTGATTGGTCCAATTTCAGTTAACCTGTCCTGGAGAAGGTTAGCCGTAGAGCGTAAGTTACTATGGAGATAAACACTGCTAAAAGCCAAACCACTTTAATGGTACCTAAAACCCAGGATTGGCACAAACTAAGCTTAAACATATGGTATAGGCCCCAGGAGACAAACAAATAACACAACCACATAAACTGCACATAAAAAATAATGATACCGGACACAGAACTTGGAAAAATCAGGGCTAATAAAGACATAATGATTGACAGGTGAACGTAATCAGTAGCCAAGGGAACAAACTATAGAGAACAGAAAGGCAGACAGGGAAACGCACTCGGTTACTCACGTAACCACGTAACCTCGGTGAGTAACCGAGTACGTTCCCTTTCGAGAGGTCTTTCATATTGCGTATGGGAACCCAATTTAAAACTCTGTGCGTGCTGACTGACCCAAACCTGGTCTGAGGAACCAGAGACACTAAAATGGGTAACAGTGAATCCCTGGGGAGGCCGACAAGAGTGGGCCTCATATAAGGGAATGTATAAGGCCGGATAGAATCGGCCATATGAAACACCTGACCAGACATAGTCGGGCCTTATGGTATAATGTAACACATGCTTGTGAAAACAATTTGTACATGAAAAATGGGACACGATAGGAAGTAATTCGGGCCCATAGATTGGTTGATAGAACCTATCAAATGGAGAAAATCCCAGCCTGTAAAGCAGGAACCTCCAAATGATAGAATCTGATAAAAGTGGACGGAGAGGCCCAGCCTGCCGCCGCACAGATATCTTCCATAGGAATGCCACATGACCATGCCCACGACAAGGCCACCCTTACGAAACAAAAATATATTGCAGTATATTGGAAAATATCATGTAATACATTAGGCGATATATTCCCATATATGGGATTTAATATTTATATTTTCCAATATATTGCAATATATTGAAAGCGGCAATCATTTGTATATTTTGCAATATACTGCAATATATTACATATATTGTATATATGTACCATCAATATATTAACAATATATTATAATATATTTCAAGTAATATATTGGTAAATATATTTTCCTTCCGTAAGGGCATGCCTCTAGTGGAATGGGCTTTGATGCATACAGGGCAAACGAGACCTTTAGACTTATAAGCCAGTGAGATCGCATCCACTATCCAATGTGACAATCTTTGTTTCGTGACAGCACAACCTTTAGTGCGGCCACCGAAGCATACGAAGAGCTGAACCGACTGCCTGAAAGGGGAGGAGCGCTCTAGGTATATTCTCAGCGCTCTGACTGGGCAGAGCAAACTCGCGTCTTTTTCCTCCTGTGACGCGGGTAAGGCCAGCAGTGAAATGACCTGTGCTCTGAAGGGAGTGGAAAGCACTTTGGGTATATAACGATGTCTCGGCTTGAGGAAAACCCTGGAGTCGTTAGGCCCAAACTCGAGACAAGACTCACTCGCAGAGAGTGCGTGTAAATCGCCCACTCGCTTGACTGAGGCCAGTGCCAGCAGAAAAGCGATCTTGAGCGAAAGGTACTTTATGCTCACAGATTGAAGCGGTTTGAATGGGGAACCCTTCATAGCCTCTAATACTGTGGAAAGGTTCCATATTGGAACTGAGGGGGGGCGAGGGGGGTTAAGCCTCCTGGCCCCTTTAAGAAAGCGCATGATAAGTTCGCTTTTACCCAATGATTGTCCCGAGACCTTAGCGTGATATGCTACTATGACAGCAACATATACCTTGAGCATGGAGCGGGAACGGCCCATGTCCATTAGCCCTTAAAGGAAGGCGAGCACTTCTGCCAACTCACATACATATGGATAGAGGCTTCGTGCTGTACACCAGTTAGAGAATACCGACCATTTCAGTGCATAGAGCCGCCTGGTTGCGGGGGCTCTGGCTTCAGAAATAGTATTCAAAACCCTTTCAGGGAGGTCCCCGGTTATCTGTTGATGTGCCATACATGACGGCCCATAACTCGGGATGGGGATGCCAGATTTTCCCTCTCGCCTGCGTGAGGAGGTCTCTCCTAAGCAGAATAGGCCATGGGGTTGTGTCTGACAGCTGAATCAGCTCGGAGAACCATATCTTTTTCTTCTATAAAAGCATTAAAAGCAATGTGGATCCTGTTTCTCTGATCTTTTTGATGGCTTGTGGCAACATCGTGACCGGAGGAAAAGCATACAGAGGGAGTTTGGGCCAAACATGGGCCAGCGCATCCCTGCGTTTGGAGAAAAATATTGGGCAGTGAGCACTGTCTTCTGAGGCAAAGAGGTCTACTTCCGCCTTGCCGAAGGTACTCCAAATCAACTGAATCGTTTGTGGGTGAAGGGACCACTCCCCTGGGGGAATGCCGCCCCTGGATAACATATCCGGACCCTGATTCAGGATACCTGGCACGTGAGCCGCTCTCAGAGAGCTCATGTTGCGCTCTGCCCATAAAAGGAGGTGTTTCACCATGGAGTGTAGAGCATCTGACTTCAGATCGCCCTGGGGATTTATATAGGATACCACTGACATGTTGTCTGATCGGACCAAGACGTGGTGACCCTTTATGTACAGAAGGAAAGCTCTCAGCGATAATATAACCACTCTCACATCTAGACAGTTTATGTGCAGCCGTTTCTCTGATTCTGCCCACAGGCTAGAGATTGGGTGGAGGCATCTGTCGAGACCACTTTCAGCTTCGTGACCATGCCCACAGACACACCTTTCTGGTACCAGGCGGTCGCTTTCCATGGAGCCAGAGCTTTGACACAGCTGTGGTTCACTTTGATGTGAAATTGGCCTGATTTCCATCCTCTGGTCATGACGCTTTTTCCTGCGCGGGCGGGGCGGGAACCTGGTCGAAGGTGGCGAGGCGAGCCATCAGGGTCTGCAGCCTCGAGAGAGCGCAACCTGCGCATGGTCCCGTCCAAGACACGCCACGCAGATGAAGTGGCGGTCGTCGACAAGGAGAGGGGCTCTGCACGAGCCGCAGTTGGTGCGAGACATTTGAAACAACGCTCGGCTCTTTTAGGAGGTTCCCAGGCGGGAATCCGACGTCCTCAAGGCTGCAGTAGTTCCGCTGGTTGCGTTTCTTCGACAGCGGTTGCTTAATTCCGGAGGTCAGCGAAGGTATCGCTGAAGGAGATTAAATCTGAATCCTACGGCGAAACACAGTCTTTTATAGCCTCAGTATGCTAATTTTAGAGACCCTTTTCGGCTGTTTTTTCTGGCGACCCTTATTGGCTCGCTCTCTCAACCGCCTCGCCATAGGTTCCTGCAGTTGCCGCAGCACAGCCAATCAGCGCATAGCTCGCTCTGTTGTACTGCTGTGCAGCGGCACTGCGTTTTGCATAGATACTTATATGAATAAAAGTTTTGCTTCATATTCTCGAGAAAGGGGATCCTTTCCCATGCGCAATATGAGAGACCTCTCGAAAGGGAACCAAAACACCATGATAATAAAACAGAAAATACATGTTATAACAGCATGTGTGCAGATAAAATTGTATATAGTCTACAATATTTTGCCAAAAGTATTGGGACACCCCTCCAAATCATTGAATTCAGGTGTTCCAATCACTTCCACGGCCACATGTGTATAAAATCAAGCACCAAGGCATGCAGACTGCTTCTACAAACCTTTGTGAAAGAATGGGTCGCTCTCTCAGGAGCTCAGTGAATTCAAGCGTGGTACCGTGACCACCAGTGCAATAAGTCCATTCATGAAATGTCTTCACTACTGAAGAATATTTATTCCACAATCAACTTTTATTATATTGTATTATAACAAAGTGGAAGCAATTGGGAACAACAGCAAATCAGCCACGAAGTGGAAGGCCACAGCGCATGCTGAGCCTCGCTTAGTTCGCAGAAGTTGCCAACTTTCTGCAGAGTCAATAGCCACAGACCTCCAAACTTTGTGTGGCCTTCAGATTAGCTCAAGAACAGTTGAGTAGAGTTTTATGGAATGGGCTGCCATGGCCGAGCGGCTGCATCCAAACCTTACATCACCAAGTGCAATGCAAAGCATCAGATGCAGTGGTGTAAAGCACGCCACCATTGGACTCTATAGCAGTGGAGATGTGTTCTCTGGAGTGACGAATTACAGGGTTGTTTTTCAGGGGTTGGGCTTGGCCCCTTAAGGGTTTTTTCACACTTGGTCATTTTTAGGGGTTTGAACGCGGTTCACGTGATTTTTGGCCCATATGTGAACACTCCAAATGATCTCAGACCCCTTTAAAGCGAACCGAACCGAGACCATCTCGGGAGGTGGTCTGGGTACGGTTCGAGCTCACCTTATGGTGCGGTTTGCTAATAACACGCAATCTGAACACAAACCGCTCTGGGCTAACTTGATTTTTCTGTTTGCGAATTCCAATGTAGTTTGGTTATCAGATGCCTCCGTACAAATCGGCTGTTCATCATGGCTGCTTTTTCTGGCAAATCTCTACAAATTATTAGTTCACAACTTATACTTGTTTATTGCAATTTCAATCACTTGCGAACTGTGTAAGAGAGATGCTGTTTAAAAGGCTGTTACAAGTGTACACACCTAAAGTGCATGCACAGAAGCCAGCTGTCACATCGCGTGTACCAGTGTTGGGGAAGCTACTCTGAAATAGTAGTTTGACAAGCTACAAGCTACTTATACATGAAAGTAGTTAAACTACAGTCAAGCTACCCTTCTGAAAAAGTAGTTAGATGCACTACAAGTTACTACCAAAATGTAGCTAACTACTTCAAAACTTTGAATTCTTTTTTTTTAACAATTAAATTGCTTATATATATATATTTATATATATATATATATATATATATATATATATATATAGCAGGATAATCAATTTAAAAAGGCTATTATTCACCTGTATATGCTTATCAAGTGTAAACTTTACTAGTCGATTTGTGTGAAGTTATAAACCCACTCCTGTACGTCCTTTACATAATCATCAGACGATCTCTTCTTTGTGAACCGTAAGCCGCAAGATGCACGATGAAACAACGATGGCAGTAACGCGCGATGTTAGTGTGCTCTGCTGTTTCAATGCATTGCAGGCTCGTCAAAACACAAAATGGAATGTAGCTTTTGGTTGCACTACATCGCTAATTGCTGGAAAAAGTAGTTAGCTACTGGAAAAGCTAAATTTTTTTAAAAGCAACTGAGCTACTGACAAGCTACTGAAAAATATAGTTAAGTTAGTAGCTTAGCTACTTGTAGTTAACTCCTCCCCAACACTGGCGTGTACTAAACGGAATCTTTAGCGTCTTATGGCATTTATTTTAAAACGTCAAAAACACACAAGTTTCTAATAAACAGGTGCTTTTGTCTTAAGTGAATGTAAACATCTGCATTACTAGCCTAATATAAGAATCAGTTGAGTACGTCATACAGTGAAGAATATGCAGTTTAAAAGCAGTTTATTTAATTTGCATCTTTTTTTATTAGTTTATTGTATTGTTTATTTTTTGTATGATGATGATATCATTGCCTTCTGCAATAAAATAAACATGATTCAAGGAAAACTAATCAAAATAAATGTTATTTACAAATGTATGATATAGCTAGTGCACGAATATGTTTGTATTGCAAAAAATATATATTTTTGTGTAAAAAAGATAAACAACTTAATTCAACAGCATTTGTAGCAATGTCATTTAAAAAAAATGATCTTATACAAATAATAATCTTTACAAACAAATATCTTGGTTACTGAGGCACAAACAATGTAAGTGAATGGGATCAAATGTTGAAGGCCCTAGTTCCAAAAAGCAACAGTATGAACACAAAGGGGTCTGAGACCAAATTCTTACTAAAGTGGACCAAAAAAGGATCCTCTTTCAGGTAAAGGTCCTTTTTCCCTTGGTCCACTTAAAGGAGTCTGAGTTTGGTTCTTTTAAAGATGACCGAAGTGTGAAAGCACCCTTAGTTCCAGTTTGCGGATGGCCCCTTCCTGTTCCAACATGACTGCACAACAGTGCACAAAGCAAGGTACATAAAGACATGGATGAGCGAGTTTGGCGTGGAGGAACTTGACTGGCCTGCACAGAGTCCAGACCTCAGGCCTTCTCATTCCGACATCCGTGCCTGATCACAAATGCGCTTCTAGAAGAATGATATATTTAATCTCACCTTTTTAACCAATGTCTTTGCTGCTGACCTTTGATGATCCAATTTAACCATACGAATAAGCAAAATGGACTAACATCACATTTGTTCCATTTAAAAAAAAAAGAAAAAATGTATTGCTGACGTAAGAGTGTTAAACCTTCTCTTGTGTCTTATTCTTCTGTAATCTACAGTGGCAGCACACAGGGGCGTAAATTTCATCTAACAGTTGGGGGGGACGATAAACATGAAATTTCTCAAGAGCAATTTTTGAAGGGGACACAAATAATACAGCCAAAAGCGTACTTGTAAGGATATATGTACCACAAAAAATAAAAAATAATTATTTGGCGCTTATTTGGCGTTTTGGTGCACTGAAAAATGATCTAATGTCCATTTTTCTTTTCTCTGTCATTTTATCTGACCAACAACACAAAGCGATAGTTGTTTAAATATGAGTAAGGTTCACCACGCTGTCAAATTATAATTATTAAATTATCTTGCATCCTCCATATAGTAGGCTATTTTATACTATGATATTCAGATCTTTAGATATTCAACTGCAGCAAGCCCTCTGATCTGCCACTTATTATCATATCGAGCAAAACCCCGCACAGATCTGACTTTAGAATTATTTAGAATTAATAATTAGAATTAGCTCCAATTCAAGGGCGGGTTGCTTGGATTATGGGTTCATTAGCCTATTATTCTTAATCTTAATGCAAAACACAGCAAGAAAACAGTACAATGACACACTCCCTTATAGGCCCTTTTACATTTCGCTTTGAAACCAAATCTTCCGCGATCATCTTGTCTGTCAGTTGTTTGCTCTAGTGATGAATTAAATCTGACTCTCGATCGGCTCGTGCTGTATTGAGCAGACACGTTCAGTTTTTAATTGTTGTGTCTGTTCTCTACTAAACAAAATTATTTTATTACTATAAAAATGAAAACGATGGTGGCCCGGGGCAGTGCCGGTGGGCAAGTGATGTTAACAGTGTTTTGCCTAATCCGTATTAAAGAGAAAAGAGTCACTTCATCAGATGTTTAAAGTGAATAAAATAGCATTGGCAGCTTACTGGAGTTTCACAACTGCTGTCTGAAGAGCTTTGTTCTCTCCCCAAACTTGTGTGGTAGTTTTTTTACGTTCTATGAGGTGCGCAGTGGATCAAACAACTGTGGGGCAAGGGGGGAGGGGGGGACTCAAAATGTTTCAAAACTTAAACGCATTTTTTGTCCCGTTTGCTTCTGTATTGTTTTACTACTTACACATTTATTTTAAGTATATATCATTATATTATTTACAATACTCAGCATGTTTTTTTAGGGGTTTTTTAAGGTTTGTTTCAGCTGCACCCTCTACTGTACAGGCGTTTTCCCTTTTTTTTCAGCCAGGAAAGCAAGTATGAGAGAGATGGAATGGAGATCAGGACATGACCCAGGCTGGACTCAGACTGAAGTCCCATGGGCCAGCAAGATGTATATGTCATAATCATGTGCACAGCCGGGTCAAAGGTCGACTTGCATACAGCTGTTACCGGAAGCCAATGATTATAGTTTATAAAGTTATAAATATGGATCTTGTCTTACAGATGCATCGTTTTGCTTCAGGTATGGGTTACTTTTATGATAGATTCCCACATGGAAAGAACCTATATGAGGATATATGCACATATATGAAACCTATATGCAGTTTATATGCACATATATGCTGCCTATATACAGCATATATGCACATATATGATAATATATATTAGGGGTGTCGCAATATACCGGTATTGACGATAACCGTGATATTCAAAGCACGAAATATCGACATCGTGTTAATTTAGGGTGTGGCAAAATACCGGTATTGGCGATAACCACAATATTTAAAATGAACAGGAATGGTATGATAACATGATGCGTAAATACTCTGGTGTCCCGAGTCTGACTGTAGCCGTGTTTTTCCTCCCTCTCTATTACACACTGTTGCAGCCATAAAAATGGTTCATCCTTCTTTGTAATGTCAAATTTGTTATATTTAGTTTCGTTTCTTTATTAAGTTAATTTAGAAAAAATGTTTGGGGCAATTTCTGTTGGTTAAATTAAAGTTTTAGTTTTTTCCTAATGACCAAGCGGCCAGCGGCCGACAGTGAGTTAACCGCATGTTTGATCAATTTATCCTCTCAAATCAACACTTGACTTGTCCTGGCTATAATAAAATCCATATATATAAAACACTTCAAGCATATCACAATGTAAGTTTAAATGTTTACTATCACGAACACAGTAAAAACGCATTTTTGACAAGCTGAGGCAGGCTCACACGCAACGGCGCCTGCAAGCGAAACAGGCTACACAATCTAAACTATAAAAATAAAAACATGCATTGTCTTACTTTCCGCAAAATGAATATAAATCCAATCTTCAATTTCCAGTTCACGACAACGAAAGCAACAGATATGAGTTGTATTTTATTTATCGGCTCATTTCAAGTTCAAAGGTCGTAATAGGAGAACGAGCGACCTAAGCACTGGTAAGAGCATTTCGCCTCATTCGTTTTAATGGAGATTATTGTGTTTTTGAGCATCTGATTCTGAGCCTTGGGCTACTTTCAGTTTCACTGGCGGCCGTTTGCGTCTTTTCTTGCATCTTCTTGTAGTGCCCCCTCAGCACTCGCGTGGTGGGAGCGGTGGATCTGAGTGATCGGATTTAAATCCGCCTCGAAAGAATTTCGGAAGACATTTACTCCTGATCTCTTCACAATATGATAGATGTATGATCAGAGAAAACAAATGAAGTGAGCAGGTGTAAAAAGGCCATAACTCTTGCAGCTGCGCTGAAGGAACGCGCCGGTCAGAGTCACCAGTCAGAGCCAGTCGACGGTCGCGGTCTCAGTTTCTTTTAATTAATGAATAATGTATTTGTATTTGTATTTGCAATCTAGTCATGGTCAAAAACATTTATGTTAATATTTATTCATCATCATACTGTTGAACTTGACAGTATTTTCTCTCTTGTTTGGGAGCTTCAAAGAAAATTTATCAGTAACAGAGTATTACCCTGTGTTTATCATTATCCAATTATGTTTGTTGGGTAAAAAACAAAACTAAATAAATTAATTAATTGGCAACACTTTACAATATGGTTCCTTAATCAACATTTCTTATATTAGTTAACATGAACTAATAATGAACTGCACTTATTCATCTTTGTTAATGTTAATTTCAACATTTACTAATGCATTATTAAAATCTTGCTAAAATGCACTGTGAACTAACATGAACAAACCATGAACAGCTCTATATTAACAAACGTTAACAAAGAAGATGAACTAATGCTGAACACAGGTGTTGTTCATGGTTAGTTTGTTAACTAATGCATTAACTAATGTTAACTAATACAACCTTATTGTAAAGTGTTACCAATTCATTTGATAACTTTCTCCCAGAAGGTTTCTATAGATATCGCGATATATCGATATCGTGATTTCTTTTGGCCACAATAACCGTGGTGTGAAAAATCTAATATCGTGACAGCCCTAATATATATGCTGCATATATGCGTATATATGGCGCATATATGCGTATATATGAAACCTATAAGCAGTTTATATACACATATATGCTGCATATATACAGCATAAATGCACATATATGATAATATATATGCTGCATATATGCGTATATATGAAACCTATATGCAGTTTATATGCACATATATGATAATATATATGCTGCATATATGCGTATATATGAAACCTATATGCAGTTTATATGCATATATATGATAATATATATGCTGCATATATACGTATATATGCCACATATCGGCAAAAGTGAGGTGCATATATGTGCAGATACAGGCCATATAGGTCTCCTGTATTGCTTCTTTATATCCACATATAAGCCCTATACATAAAAGATCTCCTATATAGCTCATGGCAGGATCTGGTCATTTTGTAGCTCACCTGTATTTGAAGTCAGGCTCAAATGTATTTGTTTATTTTTTTTCAACAGTCCTTTCCATTGATTTTTTTGTCATTATATCATAAATTATTTTTTTTTTTAAATAACTGTGCCCCCTTTTGTCCACATGTATATTTTTCTGACACTATCCTGTGTTGACTTCAGAGTGACATCAGGCCCTGACCACCATTTTCATCTGGCCAAACACAGTGAGAGACAGGTTCTGTCATTTTGTATGTGGCCAGCTGAGAGAGATGCTGCATTTGCACCTTAATCAAAACTTAACTGTTTTTTTTCTAGCAAGATAAAAATATGGGTATCGCTGTAATATGGAAAGGACAAAGTAATATGGTATTTCCAATTTGTGCTCCACTTTAAGTAACATCAGGTGGAAGTTTGGGTTGTGGAATTATCTTATGATGATTTACAGTAACTAGTGTGCATGCACATGCATGAACAAAACAAAAAACACTTAAATTGAATATTTTAGCCATTTTTAGCAACTTTTTAGCAATCACACAGAACGCGTTTTTGCAGCGAGAGGCGCCTCTTTTTAATAGATTTCGGTTGGCAGAGAGCGTTATGCGTGCTGCTTATGCGCACGGGGCATCTCGTGTTTTAACCGCCTGCTGTGCCTCGCGTTTTTTAGAAGGAGCGCTCAGAGCGCCTGAAGTTGAAAAAAAATCAACTCTGAGCAGAAAAGTGCCCGACGTCATCGCGTTTTTTTTTTTCTATTGTCCAATCGAATAAATGCAGAATGCCTTCTGTTGTGATGACGAAAGTTTACAGTTACTCGGATCGGCCGCAGAGACTGCAATGATGGAGGAGAAACTTGATGTGGCCGTCGCGGGCTACCCGGAGCTCTATGACTTCACCAACCGTAACTACCACAATTTAAACAAAAAACAGCAGGCATGGAGGCACGTTAGTGGGGCAGTGGATTTGTCAGGTAAGTTGCTTTAAACTGTATTGTTAAACTGTACTAACATTAACAGCAGTAGCAATAGTTTGCGGGCTCTAAATTGCTTTCATGCGGATCAATATTAGGTATTAGTTATTAGCTAATTTGTTATTTTTACCCTGTGTTGGTAGAGGAGGAATGCGTAACATGAGATGTGTATATATAAAAAAAAAGGTTTTGTTTAGGGAATAGACATTGAATGAGATGAACGAACCAAGCTTTTCATTATGTTTATGTCACAATCAATAACACCTGATCACAAGTGTTTTGCTACAACAAATGTGTCTAAGAAACACACAGTTATAGAAGCCAAAGAAAAACTATTGTTACAAAGTCAAGGGTCAAGAGCCCAACTGAAGCAAACACTAATCACCATAATGGTGACCAAACATTTTCAATTAAACATCAAAAGTTAATTTGATCTGTTAATTTTCTATAAGAGCTTCTGTAGATGTCTGACAGAAATAAAGTAAATCTGGTGAGTAATAAGTGAAGCTGGTAATGCTGTTTGTGGAGTTGTTTAATCCTCCTCTGCTTTAATGTCTTCTTTTATTTTCAGTTGATTTCATCTAAGGCTGTGGCTGAAGTCAGTTGTACTTCTCTTTCCTTGAGTGGTTCTGCTTGTTAACAGCAGGTGCTCATCACTAATTCTCAATTATCACTTAATTAATATCTTAATTATCTCATTAACTTCCACAATGCTTCAATTACTCTAACACTCTGTAGTGTGGACACATATAAGTGTTCATTTAAAACTGAAGATTTTGCTGTGGAGTTTAAAGGGTTAAAGGAATTAGATGAAAATTAACGGTAAACAATTGTAAATTAATTTACGGAAAAGTACTGTAAAAAAACAGCAGTTTACTGGCAACCAGAGCTGCCAGTAGATTACCGTAAAATCAAAGAAAAAACAGTAATATACTGTAAAACGTAACAGTCAGATTTACCAGATGAATCAAGATATTTTCACTGAAATAGTAGTGAAAGTTAATAGAAAAAAGTTGTGCAAAGTCTGTAACTGATAAGGAGAGTAAATATTAAAATGAACTGTTTCTATGTGTTGTTGCTTTGTGGGTCACCATTGTGCTGGAGAGTAGAGCCTGTGCTTCAGTCCAGGATGAGCAGAGAAACACTGATGAAATGCTGCTTTATGCTTTATTTAAAGTCAGTGACTGTGTTTGCTAATGCAGTTATGAGCTGTTTGTTGAGTAATTTATCACATACATGTGTGCTATTGCTAGCGATGAACTGTAAAAATTTAAGTTAAAGTCATCTACTTTCACTACTACACATTACGTGTTTGCAGTTTATATTAAGACATGTTCCTTTTCAGTGGACTCAAATTAAATGTTTACAGTACAAACACCATATGAATGCTAGTTTTAAAATGAGAACTGTTTGAAGCAATCAGTTTTTCAAATGAAAAGAGTTACCTTTCATGGTATTATTACGGTAACATACTGTAAAACAAGTAGAGCTGTAAATAAACAGTAGAGGGCTGTAAATTAACAGTATATTGCTGGCAACCACAGCTGCCAGTAGATTACCGTTATTTTACAGCACAATTTTTTACAGTGATAAGTGAACATATAGGTGAACATATAGGTGCACATATAGGTGAACATATAAGTGAACATATAGGTGAACCTATAGGTGCATATATAAGTGAACATATAGGTGAACGTATAGGTGCACATATAGGTGAACATATAGGTGCACATATAAGTGAACATATAGGTGCACATATAGGTGAACATATAGGTTCACATATAAGTCAACATATAGGTGAACATGTAGGTGCACATATAGGTGAACATATGTGCACACATATGTACGTGCATATATGTACCTATATAGGTATATGTACACATATATGTACATTTATGTGCATATATGTACATATAATATAGGAAAACGGCCAATTTTATATATGTCACATATATTAAAAACCTATATCAAAACCTATATTAAAACATGTTTAAATAGGTTCTTTCCATGTGGGTGGATGTGCTTTAAAATCGAAGGTACTATTCACTCCCCTTATAAAGCTTGGAAGAGCCAGGATATTTTTTAATTCTCTGATTGTGTTTGGCTGAAAGAAGAAAATCATATACATCTAGGATGGCTTGAGGGTGAGTAAATTATGGGATAACTTTTTGGGTGAACTAACCCTTTAAAGCAGCACGTCTAAGGGTTGAGCAATTTTGGACTCTAGTTTCACACCTGTGTTAGGCACTATGACTGTGCGCTACATCTAATGCAATTTTCAGGAGAGTGCCAAATCATAGTGCAACATTCATACTAGCGTGGATAGGAGTGCTTGTGCTATCTGTGATTCATATGCACAACTGTGGGTGTATGGAAGGTTCATGGCAATTGGGGTTTGAGAGGGGGCCCTTGTGGAGGGAGCCCTTGAGTTCGTCAAGGCCTTCTTTGTCAAGTAACCTGCATGGCATTGTGTGGGGGCAGGCTGTGTCGCCTACACGGTGACTAACTGGTGTCATAGGAGAAGGTTCTTGAAGCTGGTGTCCTCCTTCTGTTCCAGGTTTGTCTGAGTCTGTAGTAGAAACATATGAAATTTCATGTCTGACCTGGTCACGCTGCTGGTAGTCGAGTGGAGGTTTTCTGAAAGCGTTGCAACTCTGGGCTGGATGTGATCCAGAGCAGATAGAGTCTATCCTGGTGGTTCATCCTCGCTGAAGACTGCAGGTGAAGGTCAATGTCTCGTAGGTAGGCATGGACGTGATGGTCTCCTGCAAGCTTTGGTGTGAATGCAGGGATGTGTCTGTCCATTTGCTTGAGGTCTTTAAGTGTCACTTCACGTGCCATTTCAGCGTTTGTCTGAATTAATCCTTTTCCTTCTGCGGCTGCAGAGGCTTTCAGGAAACTGGCTGGTGAAAGGTTAAGCAGAGGATTGAAGGAGCTAGCACTGCTGATGTGAAGTTTTTTTTCCATTATTCCTCAATTAGCAACATTTTCTTGTGGGGGTTCATTTGCAGTTGGTTGGGCCATTTAGTTATTTTCTTCGGACCACACCACATTAAGCTTGTCTCTAATGCTGCAGGATTGCTGAGTCAGTGTTTGGACTTCAGCTTTTGGCTGCATGCAGATGGCCTCCAAGGGCCTTAGCTTTAGTGTCTATTCTCTTTAAGTTCCACATTGGCGGTTTTAACAGGGTCTTTGTGTGAAACAGTTCTCTTTCAAGGTCTTGTACAGTGGCGTTATCCAGCTGCTCTGTTTGCCCAGCAGCTGTCAGAGCCTCCTGAAGACCAGTGATCTCCTCTGGTAGCTCCCTTCTGTCAGCATCCTTGCAGGTGCGCTGTGCATTCTCATGGTGAGCGGGAGATGGTTCCCTGTGGAACTCTGCGACTTACAGCATCAGTTCGTTTACCTTCCTTTTGAGGCCTGTGCTCCTTTTGTGGCAGAGGAGATGATGATGCTGGTCAAGTCTTTGTAGCTCGGTCTGGGTGTCTGGTATCCACTTGTATTGCAGTTTCGCCATTCCTTTCTCTGCCATTGCAGGTTGCTGGCTGCTGGCTGCTGTAGGCTGAAGGATGCCCATCACATGCTCTGCTGGGTCTACAGGGGTTCCTGGTGGTGGCAGGGGGCTGGATGTGTGAGGCATGCTGGCACACTTTGTGGGACACGAGAGAGATGGCAAAGGCAAATGCAAGTTTCGCGGGGGGAGGGGGGCAGTATCAAGAAGCATGTTGACTAAATTCAAGCATTAAAGAGAAAACAGTGTCTTCACTTTTATCTTTTTACACATTCATTTCACACATATAATTGAATGAGGAAAGGAAAAACAAAAGAATAAAAAAGCATGTTGACTACTTGAACATACATTTTGCTCTCCTTTCTTTCTGGCCAGCAAATTTCTCAATGACTCTCTGATTAAAGTCAGTCATCTCAGTAGTGTCATGACGTTTGCATTTTTCAGTCAGATATTTGAGGTCTCTTACCCCCGTTGTTGTCCACAAAACTTCAGTAACGACACTTAGAAATAAAAGACAGGGAAAGCAATAAAGGGCATTGCTAACAACACATCCAGCCAGCCACCTACGTTTCTCATAACAAGCGCGTGAAGCTGTGACGTCGGAGTCGGAGTGACGTCGCCCGCGCACTTTCGCTTTAGTGGCCAAGAGAGTAAAGTTGAATGACAGGTGACGAGAACCAATCAGATTGGATAAAATAAAACGCATCCAATTCTGATTCGCCAGGGACGCAGCGACCTGCGTCCGGAGGAGGATCTTTAAGAAACCAATTAGAGACCAGCTTCAGGTCACATGCTGCCCGTATATATTTTTGGACTTAGATACACTGTAAAAACTCCAACTCACAAAAATGTAGGCTAAAGATTATGTTTTAACTGGACAATTAAATGTAAAAAAGTTGGCTTAACCAGTGAAAAGAAGTTGGTTCAACAATTGCTGGACCAACCTAGTATTAATTGTAAATTCGATTTGTAATTGCAAGTTAACAAGCATTCAAGTTGCAACAAGTTAACAATGCATTCTGGGTGCATCATGCAAAACTCATCCATGGTTCCCAGCATGCATTGCGGCATGAAGCATGTCACCATTGTTGAGATTCATAGGCTGATTCTATATATGTGGGAGTAAATCTTACAGGAGGTCAAAGTGCTACAATTGGTTTTAAACCTTATTCAGCTTTTCTGATTAAAACCGTGCTGGATCTTTTCTAGAATCACAATTAAACAAAGTTAACAGTATATTGCTCATATTAAACTCAGTCATAAAATCAGTGAAATAAACCACTACACAATGATTGTATTCTTATTCAGATGTTAGAGAAACATTAACATTAAAAAGTCGTCAAACTGCCCAACTAAAGTAAACACTGATCACCATTATGGTGACATAAAAAAATAAACAATTTTCAACACAAAAAGATAAAAACTCAATCAGCTGAACAAAAGATCTTAAATGTGACCTTACTCAGTTAATTGAGTTGAGTGAACTACTTCGTGTAAAATTTGAGTAAACTCAAAAATGCCTTACAATTTTAAGTTATGTCAACTTTTCTTTTTTTACAGTGTAGACATCCATTTGTCCGGCGTTCCTCATGCATGAAACCGCATGAAACATACTGAAGAACATATAAAATAGTTAACCCATCAAAGCCAGTTTTTATTAAATGCTGAGGCTCTTACTAACAGCCACTTTTATATAATTTTTGTATACATGTATATTTCTGGAATTTTGATGGGGGCGGCGCCCCAGCGCCCTCTATTGACCCGCCACCACTGATCTGGGGTCTATAGTGCATTTGTACTAGCCTGACAAGCCAGACCCACATCAAGATGTTGGGTCTGGAAACTCACCATTGACAGGGCTCAATCCGAGGGCCGGCATAAACGGTTGTCTTTCAAATTCCCTCTGCATGCAATTGGATAGTGCCATGAGCGCCACAACCAACCAGAGCGAAGAAGAAGATGAAGGCGAGCTAACGTTAGTTGATAGACTTTCGCCGTATCCGGTAGGCAAAACTTCGAACATATCTTCTTTTCTTCAGAATGACTTCAGTGCCGTTCTTTGTTCTTTTCTCAAAGAAAAGCTTAACTCCAAGTCTTCCAGAGTCGCGGCCAAAGCCAATTCAAAAGAGCGCTGTTCGTCAGCTTTGTTTACGAGTAGCACGTAGAACCTCTGCGACTCTGCCGTGATGTGCCGTCATTGTTAAGCCCGCCCACCGACTCTACACACGCTGTGATTGGCCTGACCAGAGTTTGGTTTTTCCAGCTCTCAGGTCTACCGAGAGTTTGCTAGACTACACTCGCGGCAAAATAAATGTTCTGCCGCTATGGTGCGTCTAGATTTCTAGGCTACCTTTGCACGGTAACCGTACTTCATGGACTAGGCTAGGCACTGATGAGTGAAGATTAAACCTGTGTAACTGTGTACTATTGTAATCTTATGCAGAGCAGGAAGATGGTGATGGTAAGGTAACTGAAATAAGGTAAAAGTAAAGAAGACCTTCCTTATAGCTTCTAGAAACTAAAAGGAAAGGCATGTAAACAAGTGAATATAATTAAATTTGAACATTTAATTAGATTCAACTTAGCTGAATAGTAGGGATGCACGAAATATCGGCAACATATCGTTATCGGCCGATAAATGATTATTTTTGATGTTATCGTTATCGGTCCGATAAGAAAATTTGACCGATATAGTCAAGCCGATAGGTATTATTTCCTTCAGCTGAGACAGACGCGCTGTCCACCATGATAGGTTTTGAATTGCTCTAAATATGATTGGAATCACTTCGAAAAGGAAAATACAGTTATGTGCAACATGTGCAGCGCAAGTCTAACATATAATCTGCATAAAATTATAATGAGAATACGGCTGTAAAAGAACGTTGTGTTTCAGGGCGTTTGTTGAGGGAAGAGCGCGCCCACGGAGTTACACCTTCATGACAAGCACAGTCAAGTCCGCTTGTGCATTCACAGCCTTTTGTGCTATTGTAAATTGTAATATTATATTTATTATTCTGTGTATATAATCTCATATAGGATGCGTTTGGTTGAATTAATTAACGATGCAGTAAAGCACTTCATTGTACCGGTCTTTAGCTTCAGCGCACACATTTCAAAAAGAAATGCACAGCATTAATAACTACTGGGACTGTCCTATACATAACACTGTAATGAGAATATTTTTGTTATAAAACGTTGTGAATTATCTGGGTTTAGTTGTTATGTTTCAGCGCGCTGTTGTGGGAAGCGTCCACAACGCATTCTGACCAGCACAGTCAAGTTCGCTTGTGCATTCGCGCCATTTTAAGCATATGTAAGTCGTAATATTAAGTTTTTGTAGTATAAATATCTGATTAATGTCATATAGGATGCGTTTCATTAAGTCAATAACCCGCAGTGCCTCATTGTACCAGTGATCATCTTCAGTTTCAACGCGCGCTCTCAACGAGGGGAAGAGCATCCACAGGAGTTATAGGCCTTCACCTATGCGTGATTTCGTGCTAATATAAGTTGTAATATTATATTTATTTTGTATAAATATCTGATTGTTCTCATATATGATGCGTCTTACAACATTATTTAATAGACTAGACTAATATTAAAGATGTTTACTTTTACTGTAATATTTAACATATTTTTTTCAAAAACACAGAAGCGTTATTTTTAATAACTGGCGGAGGGAAATATGCCACCGCCTTGTGGGGGATATATTCGGCACTAAACTAAGGAAGACTGAGTGAACAACAGGATCCTAGTCCCCCCACCCAATGCTTTTAGTCTTTGTACAACTGCTAAACTTGTTGTGTGTGGTGTCTATCGTGTTGCCATGTGTAATGCTCAAGACTCGGGGAAGTGGGCTTCAGGATTTACTCACTACATGGCAGCCACCTGAAGTGTGTCTATGTAGAAAACTCAGGAGTTAAACCTAGTTGACTGCAAACCCCGCCCTCCCCAGATCTAACAGGATAGTTAAGACGCCCCCACTCCTTAGTATAAGTGACCCAAAATTAGCTTAGACCGTTTTAGCTTAGCTAACACAAACAGCATTTATTTACTGCATGAATTGAAATTATTCTGTTTTCTTTGTTTTCACAGGAAGTGTAAAACACAATTTCAAATGCAGAAAAATCAAAGTGAAATAAAAATGTGGAAAATAATAAAGAGAGAAAAACAACAAATTTGTTTTAGTTTCAGTTCAATATGAAAAAAAATAACAACCAGCTTCAAGTATTGTAAGTAGACTGAAACGTTTCACCGTTCACTTCAGTTAACTCAACCTTTCAAATAAAGTTCACTTCAATTCGGCTCAAAAATCCAAGATCCGATTCAAAAATCCAGGAAAAAGTTATGTTCTGTCCATTTGAGTTCACAGGCCAGAAAAAAATTCAGTTGCGTGCACAAAAGAAAGTCTATGAATCCCTTTTCAGGAAAATTCACTGATCACAGTTCCATCACAGATAACTGCACGATTGAACAGTTCAGTTCTGATGACTAAATAACAGAAAATGGTGGTTTGCTTACCAGTGTTCAGTTGGAAAACAGAAACAACAATGTACATCACCACTCTTGGTTCGTGGATGAGGTGCTGAATGATGCCCAACGGATGGCAGGGTACTGTTTCTTCACTCATTGAACCTCAGCGATTGTCCTCGCGATCCTGACGACAGCAGCTTGATTCAACGAGGCCACAGCTGATGGAGACGCAATGAGAAGACGAACAACACACGACCCTATCTGACGACTCAGCGAACCTTTCTCTTCTCACGATCAGTAGCAATCACGGTTTCAAGTTCGTTTGAACAAATGAAACAAAAACTGGTTTAAGCAAAGAAAACACGAGAGTATTTAACTCCTACGTGACTGAAACTTAAATGGTAAATGGACTGCATTTATATAGCGCTTTTAACAGACCTACGGCCATCCAAAGCACTTTACATTTGCCTCACATTCACCCATTCATTCACTCATTCACACACAGACGGCGGTGTCAGCCATGCAAGGCGCCATCCAGCTCGTCGGGAGCAGCTGGGGTTAGATGTCTTGCTCATAGACACCTTGGCACTTGGTCAGGTGGAACTGGGGATCGAACCACCAACCTTCCAGTTTGTAGACAACCTACATGAACCACTGAGCCACTGCCGCCCCACTGCCGCCCAACTTACTGAAACTAACAGGTCTTTTGCCCAGCCTCATGCACGAACACGGCAGAAAACTTGTTTTAACACTCACTTCAACAAACTTGTTCACATAAACAAAGACTCTGAGGCAACGTTATGCATCTCTTGTGGATGTTGCGGGTCTAAACGTGATTTTTTATCGCGATTGACTACCCGAGCTCAACATTCACTCTCAGCTCACCGCTGCTCTCCCTCACTCTCTCCTCGTGCTAACTCTCTCTTCGTACGCAACTCGTCAAAAACCCAAAATGGCGGCGCCCGTATCAAACATCAAAATAAAAGTCTTCACAATTTTAATCACAAATTTGTAGATCCCCTACATTCCCCCCTGCTAAACCCTGCCATACCATCGGACTTCCATTCAGCAACTCAGTCCCTGAAAAATATATAACAGAGAATAGCAGGTTAACGTTCTTCACAGTGCAAAACATCAGTACAACAATGAAAAGGTTCCAAGTTACTCAACTAGGAAATTTGATAAACATTCACATTAAAATAAACTTCCCAAACATTCAGGTTTTGCCTAGAATTATTTTAAGACATAGTCAGTCCTATACCTAACAGGTAATGTACCTCTGTTATGACGTTGAGAACGTCTCACTGTCATGATCCCCTATACCCATGTCTAATTCACCTGCCCCTCTACACCCTGTGTTTATGTGTGGTGCAGGTGCAAGTGTAACAACAGGGATGGCAAGAACATCAGGTTCTTCTGAGTCAGTGTGTTCCTGTCTTGTATGTTCTCTAGATTTACGTCTAGATGTGCAAGGTAGTGGTGATGACTGAAAAGTGCAATGCTTGAGTTGATCCCTATGTACAACTTTACATGGGCCCCCTTTCTCTGGACGAATTGTGTAGACTGGAGTGTCCGCGTGATTCTGTTTTACCACAAGGTAAGGTAGGGATTCCCAGTGATCTTGTATCTTCTTCCTCCCCCTATGTGAATGGTTTCGTAACAGAACACGGTCACCAGGTCTCATGAGTGCTCCATGCGATCTGCGATCATAGGCTCTTTTTCTTTTTCTTGAAGCTTCTTGTGCTGCATGGTTGGCCACTTCAACTTTCTTTAAACAGATTAAACAGTCTTTAATCTGTCGTGATGGTCTTTCACCCATCAAGATTATCAACTCCACTGTCCTCCCAGTCTCTCCAACCCAGAATGTCCATCGGCATTCGAGCATCCCTCCCGAACATCAAGTAGAATGGCGAATAGCCAGTTGAAGTGTGAGTTCGACTATTATAAGCCATGACCAACTCCGGGAGATACTGCTTCCAGTGTCTTTTCTTTTCTGGAAGTAATGTCCTTAACATGTCGTGCATAGTTCTGTTAAATCTTTCGCACTGGGAGTTGCCCTGTGGGTGATATGGAGTTGTGCGACTTTTTCCAATCCTGTAGACTTTACACAGTTCTTTGATGACATTGGCTTCAAAACATCGACCTTGGTCGGAATGTAGTCGTTCCGGACAGCCGTAGTGAACAAACCAATACTGCAATAGTGCTTTTGCTGTGGTGTGAGCAGTCTGATTTCTGGTAGGCACTGCCACTGTGAAACGAGTGAACTTGTCAGTTAAGACGAGGACATTCTCGTATCCTCCCACGGATTCCTCCAAGAGAGTATAATCCATAGCGAGGACTTCAAGCGGTGCAGACACATTGGTGCACATCATCGGGGCTTGAATTTTAGGGAAAACATCCTTTGCTAGAGAGCATCTCTTACACTCATGAATCCAACTTTGAACGTCCTTGGTCATTGTGGGCCAGTAATAGCTTCGCCTCATGCGCTCCAGTGTGCTTCTTTCTCCAAAATGACCACAATGATCATGCTGACTCTCATACACTTTGTAGCGTAAGGGTTCTGGAACCACCAACTGACAAAATTCTTCTCCATCTCGAGGATCAAGGATGGTTCGGAACAGCAATCCTTTCTTAATCTAGAGTTGTATGAACTGCCTAGCAAGTTTTTTCGATTCCACATTCATGCCTCGTTGCTCGACTGGACTCAGATTCTTGTTGGTAAGTACAGCGCGGTAGATAGGTGCTATATTAGGGTCAACCTTTTGTTGCTCTTCGATCTCACTCCAGCCATGTCCAGGAACTTTCTTTGTCACGGATACCAGTACCGATGCTTGTACTTTCTGCTGCAATTCAATAACTGGCCATAAGCATGTGCACACCTCTTCTGAATTCATTTTAATGAAGTCTTTAGCAGAATCCTCTTGCTCAGGCTCCTCACTAGATGGGATCCTTGATAACACATCTGCATTTGTGTTTTGTCACCCTGGCTTGTAGTAGACCTCAAAATCATACTCCGCTAGCTGAGCCATCGCCTTTTGCTCAACAGCTCCTAGATTTGCCGTCTCAAGGTAGCGCAAAGGGTTATGATCCATGACCACAGAGAATTTGGAGTAGATCAAGTATTCTTTAAACTTTTTGGTCACTGCCCATTTTAGGGCAAGCCTCTCTAGCTTGAAAGCACTGTAATTTTGATCGTTCTTTTCTGATCCACAAAGGCCTCGACTCGCATACGCAATCACACGCTCAACTTCTCCTTGCCGTTGACTCAATACAGCCCCAAGACCATGCAGGCTCCCATCAGTTGTAAGTATGAAAGACTGGCTGAAATCTGGGTATGCGAGGACTGGATAACAGAAAATGGTGGTTTGCTTACCAGTGTTCAGTTGGAAAACAGAAACAACAATGTACATCACCACTCTTGGTTCGTGGATGAGGTGCTGAATGATGCCCAACGGATGGCAGGGTACTGTTTCTTCACTCATTGAACCTCAGCGATTGTCCTCGCGATCCTGACGACAGCAGCTTGATTCAACGAGGCTACAGCTGATGGAGACGCAATGAGAAGACGAACAACACACGACCCTATCTGACGACTCAGCGAACCTTTCTCTTCTCACGATCAGTAGCAATCACGGTTTCAAGTTCGTTTGAACAAATGAAACAAAAACTGGTTTAAGCAAAGAAAACACGAGAGTATTTAACTCCTACGTGACTGAAACTTACTGAAACTAACAGGTCTTTTGCCCAGCCTCATGCACGAACACGGCAGAAAACTTGTTTTAACACTCAACAAACTTGTTCACATAAACAAAGATTCTGAGGCAACGTTATGCATCTCTTGTGGATGTCGCGGGTCTAAATGTGATTTTTTATCGCGATTGACTACCCGAGCTCAACATTCACTCTCAGCTCACCGCCGCTCTCACTCTCTCCTCGTGCTAACTCTCTCTTCGTGCGCAACTCGTCAAAAACCCAAAATGGCGGCACCCATATCAAACGTCAAAATAAAAGATCCCCTACATAACTAGTACTTTTATTGTTCTCGTATCATTGCCATCAATGGTGCACCCGCTGTTCAATAACTTGTTTGCAATATTTAGGTATATTATTTTTTTTTTTTAGGCAATATAATTTTTGGTAACATTTTACAAATAAGATCGCATTTGTTAATGCATTAACTAACAAGAACAAACAGAGAGCAATAACCTTTGTTAATGTTAGTAATAAAATGTTTTTGTTTTTTAACAGTCCATTCACAGTGCATTACCTAATGTTAACAGACACAACTTTGGATCTGAAAATGTTGAGATTAACATGAACTAAGATGAATAAATCCTGTTGAAGTACTGTTCATTCATTGTTGGTTAACTAATGCTAACAAAAATTAAACCTTATTGTAAAGTGTTACCATTTTTTTAATAAAGTAAGTTGGCCATTGGAGTGTAAAATTAATTTGAAAAGGTAAGGAATGTTACACTGGTTCAAATAGGCTACTGTACTGTATAGGTTTGATTTATGTTGAAGTGTTTGGGACATGGCTTTTAATGGTGAGCCTTTTGTTTTTGTAATCAGGCTCTCAAAGTTTATTAAAATTTGGATTTGGATTTATCGGCCAATATATCTGTCACAATCACCATTGAGAGTGCCCCTGATTACCACCTGAGGGCACTCCACCCCGGACTGTCACTCCATCACAATCTACATTACCCATCCTTTGCCCGGACTCTTCAACACCCATTGATTACATCCACCTGCACCCCATTACCTAGTTAGCTCACCCTATATAAGCCTGTTCATTCTGTCAATCATTGCTAAGTCTTGTTTAGTGTTACTACTGCAATTCTGAGCGTTTCCCTGGTTTCATGTATCTTGGTCTTTGATTACTTGCCCGTTCCGTGGATTACCCTTTTGCCTGTCTCTCCTGCCTTGTTTGCCTGTTTGGACTGCTTTCCTGTGTATGACCTTTTTGCCTGTACTTTTGACTACGATTGTGGATTACCCTCTCAATAAAGCTGCATTTGGATCTTCTACCTTCTGTCTCAGAGCAGTACATTAAAATATCGGTTATCGGCTTTCAAATATAAAGAATTATCGGTTATCGGTATCGGACAAAATGTTCATATCGGTGCATCCCTACTGAATAAGGGAATTCATGCTAAACAAAAGTGAGTAAATTAAATACAATAAGAATAGAGGAGGAATAAAGTTGAAATTAGAATTTCCTTATAGCTCTAGAAAACTAAAATGAAAGGTAAATAGAAAAGTTGATTTAATCAAATTTGAAATTTAATCAAATTCAACTTAGCTGAATAGGGACATTCAGCTTAAACAACGTAAGTAAATTTAATTAAATAAATGTAGAGGAGGGATAAAGGTGAAATTAGAATTTCCTTATAGTTTTAGAAAAACTAAATTTGCTGTTAATTAATTAATTTAATTTTAAATTTAATCAAATTCAACTCAGCTGAATAGGGATGTTCAGGCTAAACAAAAGTAAGTCAAATAAAATAAAACATAAAGGAGGAATAAGGTCGGAGTAGGACAAACACACAAAACAAGAGCACACTGGGCTAAACCAGTGATGGGTGCATTTGAGGTCTCGGGGTCTTGTGAAGCTTCGAGACTCTGACGAATCATTTGTCTTGAATCAGTGATTTGAAGCGCGCATCAAATTAAAGTCACGTGATTTCAGTAAACAAGACCGTTAAGCATCATAGCATCTTCAAGATTATTTCAAATTTCCATTTGTCATTACGTCTCGTGAACTGATGTCTATAATTTATATATGACTTTGTATCAATTATAAATCTAGACACATTCGATGATGCCTTTGGTTGAGGGAAGACATTCTCCTACTCGTCTGGTTTGCCCAGCTTTCACAAAATGAGCCCTACAGTTTACTGAAATATCACGCCTTATAAGAAAGCTCATGTTTAGATGGTTTATTGATTGTCTTTAATTGATTATACCTTCAACATAGCATTTGTGAATAGTTTGTTGAGGAAGCTGAGCTTCCAGTTCTGACCAGCAGGGGTCAGCGGATTGTGGCACTTTGAGTGGTTCAAATCAGTGAATCATTTGTGACTCAATGGATTCGTTTGATTCGGAGCTTCACAAACTCCAGATTCCCCATCAGTGGTTCAGAGTTCCTTAGTCTAAAGGGTCTCAAAGTATGTAGTGTCTTTGGTTCGAATGTTACACTATACGCTCAAACGTGTCTCGGTGTTAGCAGGGTGCTAACAGCTTTAGTTGAGGTAAAGGGCTTTAGCTTATACGTGTAGGTTTGCTTTCACGCAGATCTGTGACGTGAGTGCTGCTATCAGATTATAAGAAGTGTCTGCTCACACATTCTGTTGTCATGCGCTGACAAGAGACCAGTGCGAACCCACAACGCCACTCGAAAGGGAGCAGACTTTCAAGCCCCGCTGAAGGCACACACTGAGAATTTTAGCGTGGTCAGTCATGACTCATGTAGCAATTATGGCCGCAGACATATGGATGTATGAATCTTCCAAATTATTCAATCAAATGAACATCCCCTTCACAAAGCCCAATTCAGCTCCAGACCCCAGGAAATCGACCATCGATCACGAGAGAGATGGAGGCTCGATTCTGCCCGGAGCTACCAGTTGTAGTTAATAATTACTCATGGACTTGTGACCAAAACTAACACAAAGAGGACAGAGGACTCGTTGTGATCACAAGACAAAGAAACAACCAGATCTCTGTCTTTGCAATGACCGGTAAATGAACTCCACGTGACACAGCTCAAACGCCCAGCAAACTCACAGAAACTGTTACATATGGAGTGCATGAAATTACTGATTATTGGACTTTCATTCAAATAGCCTTCGACATAGCTTGTTAGTGTGTTTACAACTGATACACGTGACTATTATGCATGTATTTTACTCCCAATTCATGCAATTTTGTAACTATTGAATGAGTGGATGAAAAGGCATCGTGTTTGATATTGTTGTGTTTGTATGGATATAATCCAACAGATGAGCTGAATGAAATCTTTATAGAATTGATCATGTCCTTATAGTAAGAAATTAGGTCTAAATTTACTCCCTGCTTAAGAGCAGGAAACTCAATTACTATAGATGACCCAATTTTATGGGAGGGGTGGAGACACAGTCACCCCTGAAGCCTAATTGGCCAGAACCCATCCAGGGGATGGGCAAATATTTGAGTTTAATCTCAGAACACGAACGAAGAGTTCAGTTCTGTTTCAGTTCAGTTGAGTTTTAGTTCTGTTCAAGTCAGCTCAAGTTCGGTTCCAGCTGGTTCGCGGCCTGTTCGCAGTTCAGAGATGAGCTAAGTCCTAGCAGTTTGACCAGAGTTGAGTTCTGAACGGAGAGCTCCCAGGAGACGATCTGACGATCGTGGCAGACCAAGATCAGAGAAAATGGGTTAAACAACAATTTCATTTAGGCCATCTGCTTTTCTCTCACTTTCCTTTCTTTTACTTAAAGTTTATTTTATTTCCGTTAAGTCTCGGGTTCTGTTAAGTTCCGCCGCAAAAGCTTCTATACAACGAGTCTCCAACCGTGCGCTTCAACTTCAAACAACGCCCACAAGACTTTTATCCAGCCGCCAACACGCCACGTGATTGGCTTCCCAAGACGATCCAAGACACGACCAGACCTTCAGCGAATCAAAGACCCGGGAAAACCCCTTGTCCAGCCAGGAAAAAGGGAACCCCCTTGTCAGACGACACACGAGACACAAACGCAAGTAATGCCTCTTGATTCCGAGCAGAACTGGTGCATTAGATCAAATGTAATAACCCTGCCTAAGAAACGATAGGAGGTTAAATTACTGATCAATGGTTTCTTTAGGTCATGTTTCATAAATGCATATATTGCTTAGGATTTCATAATTTCTCTCTCTTAGAACTTATTCTTTCCTCACCTTCTTCCTTTCTGCAACGTGTGAATGTGCGAGTGCGTGTGTTTATGTTAGATATTAGTTTGATGTGTTAGAGTAATCAATAAAGTTCCGTTTGTATTCAAAGATAACTGTTCTTGTGTTATGTGCTTATCAATTTAATGTCTTGAACTGCCGATCTAAGTTACCTGGCTGTTAAATAGTGTTTCACTATCGTTCGGATATTAATATCCGCTGCAGAGTTGATATTTACGGCCCGTTCAAATGAATGCTGGAAGAGTCATTTGCTCGGCTGTAAAATAGACTCTCAAAATTCCCTATGAATTCATTAATTCATTCATTTGAGCTAAATATACATGTTTCCCTTTAACAGAGCCCCCTTTAAGTTCTTACATATCGGCGGACGAATAAGTTAAGGTGTAAACATTAATTCTGAATTATTAATAAATTATAGTGTCATTCGAGTCTCTTTCACTTGAATTCAATTCCCCGTTGAGTTATTATTTTATCTGACTCATAGTCGCTACACTCACAAACAGCACATCACTTCACAGACAATGGTGATTTTCTAGGCTAGAAAATCACTAAAGCCCAGTTTCCACCGAAATTACCCAGAACAATTTGTACCAGGAACTTTTTTTACAGGAACTTTTTTCCCCCCAGACCTGTCTGCATTTCCACTGTGGTCTAAAGCAGCAGTTCCGAAAGTTTTGGGGGGGGTCGCGGAGTGGGGGGCAGGGGGTCGCGAGATGATTTCCAGAATTTGTTTTTTTTTTTTTTTTATGTTAAAAAAGGTTGTAACGATGCGGGTATAAATTTAGGATAATTAAAATAAACTGGAAATAAAACTTTGTTTGCTCCGATTAATTACGACAGTTAAGTGACGGCATCAATCACAATTTACAGCACAACAACATGCGCTAGCTAGATGCACATTTAGTGCACATTTTGCTAAACAGCGATCGGTCTATTTTGAGATCTAAACTTGATCAAAAATGAAACGGTGGTTATTATCATCAAAAGAAAAAGAGAAGGGAGCAGAGATGCCTGCTGATGAGAGAAAAAGCGGAAAATGCAGAGGGCAGAGAAGAGGATGAGGCGCCAGGACTACCCTCCACCTCTGGAAGGGCAGCCCGCCAAACCCATGCCCCGCGAACGGACCATCCCTCCTCGAAAGCCAGAAAATACAGAGAGGAATACATAAACTATGGTTTCACGTGCATTGTTATAAATTAGGTACAACACCCTCAATGTGTTGTGTGCTCCGAAGTCCTCGCACATGAGAGTCTGAAGCCCGTGAAAATGCAAAGACACCTGAACACCAAACACCCCAGCCTCACAGATAAACCCACTGACTTTTTCCGCAGAAAGGAGAAAGAATTACAGGGACAAAAGAAAGTCCTTATTAAACAAACAACTATCCCCACTAAAGCTCAGAGGGCTTCATATGAGGTGGCATATTTAATTGCACAGACCAAAAAGCCACACACCATTGGAGAAACTTTAATCAAACCAGCAGCAATAGTTATGAGTCGCATCATGCATGGAGATAAACTGGCCGCTGAGTTGGAACAAGTGCCGCTCTCTGATGGGACTGTATCCCGCCGCATTACAGACATGGCTCAGGATATCAAGTGTCAACTGATTGACAGAGTGAAGAAGAGTGGGAGGTACGCCTTACAACTGGATGAATCCACAGACGTGTCCAGCACCGCTCAACTCCTTGTATTTGTCGGATATATTTTTGAGGGGAAACTAAATGAGGAAATGTTATTTTGTACGCAACTGGAGGGATCATGCACGGGCGAGGACATTTTCAATAAACTGGACAGCAAACTTAAAGATGAAGGACTATCTTGGGGCGAGTGCATATCAGTGTGCACAGACGGAGCTGGGGCAATGCTGGGAAAAAAGAAAGGACTAAAGGCACGAGTCCTCCAAGTTGCACCTCACCTCAATTTCACGCACTGCATCATACACAGAGAAGCCCTCGCGTGCAAAACCCTGAATGCAGAGTTTAAACATGTTCTTGACATTGCTGTGAAGATTGTGAATTACATAAAATCACGTCCACTGAACACACGACTGTTTTCCACTCTCTGTAATGAAATGGGATCAGAGCACAAAGGCCTGCTCCTGCACACAGAAGTCAGGTGGCTGTCGCGAGGAAATGTGCTGAGACGCCTGTACGAGCTGCGGGATGAGGTGTGCATTTTCCTCACAGACCAAAGATCCCCTCTTGCTGAGCATCTGTCTGATCCTGACTGGGTGACAAGACTGGCATATTTGTCATGTATTTTTGAAAAACTCTACGGCCTTAATGCGTCCCTGCAAGGTGAAAACACAAACATCTTGTACCTTAATGATAAAGTGCAGGCATTTGCGAGAAAGCTGGTGCGTTGGAGGGAGAGAGTGGAAATGGGACGTATAGACATGTTTTCTGAACTGGAAGAATTCATGGAGGAAAATGCACTCAGTGTTAACAGCATCAAGGCGTCTATTACTGCTCACCTTCAGTCCCTTTTGGATTACTTTCATAAGTTTTTCCCTGAAGGAGACGCTCCCGACCAATATGACTGGATAAGGTCACCATTCAATGTAACCACGGCAAATCATCTGGCGTCAGATATGGAAGATGCGCTGATAGAACTTTCAACCGATCGAACCCTGAGGACGGCATTTGACAGCAAAACGCTGGATGAGTTCAGGGTTTCTGTCGCGCAGGAATATCCACAGTTGTCGAAAGCCGCGTTGGATGTACTCATCCAATTTGGCTCAACGTATTTATGCGAAAAGACATTCTCCGTGCTGACTTACATTAAGAATAAGCACAGGTCACGGCTTAACGTGGAAGATGATCTGCGGGTGGCGATCTCCAAAATTGAACCTAGAGTGGACCTGCTTTGCTCCGCGCACAGCGCCCATCCATCACATTAGGCGTTTTTTCTGAATAGCCTACAAAGTTATAATTGTTCCAAGGCGCCAGCCAACGCTGTACGCGTGTTACAGGCAGCTTGTTCGTATTCTGTCTGTAAGCATTTATGGGATGTTCACAGTTATGGGATGTATTTGTTTTTGTCCATAATTTGTTAATAAAATAGCCTGGCTTAGATATTGTGCTCATTTATTCTTTTAGCACTTTTAGCGGGTCGTCAGCAGTCTAATGTTGGAGGTCGTGGTCTGAAAAGTTTGGGAACCCCTGGTCTTAAGTACCGTGAAGATTAGGCAAATAAGTCCAGAGACGTCGTTTGACGTAGTTTGACGCATCAATATGAATACGACGATGTAACTAATAATAATAATAATAATAAGGCCTTGATCGGTGACTGAGGAGCATCACTCAGTCACCTTTGCTAACACTGTAGTGAGATTTCTTCGTCACGCAGGTTAATTCATGCTGCTAATCTGAGATTTCTTCGTCAAGAGAAGACTTAGGCATTCAAAGCTGAAATTGGTGTTTTCTTCACCAAAGATCCGGATAACTTATTCTGGTAACGTTAGTTACCATTTATACGTGCTGCTAATCTGAGATTTCTTCATCAGAAAAAGGCTTATGCTCGTTTAACGAAATTATGATTTCTTAGATAATTTCAGGTTAGTTTCTTATCGTACAATTTAAACATGCATTCTAGCATTGGTAAACTTTCTGCTGTTCGCAGGAAGGCACACTTAAGCTATAGTTTTGCTGATTTTATCAGAAGCTTGTACGTGCATTTATGATGTTAATAAAATTTATAGAACAACACATGATTGATTGCTGGGTCTGTCTGCAAACAATTGTTTAATATGATGCCGCGTTTCTCTACCAAATCTGTAGCGAATTAGCTCTGAGGGGAGATATTAATAATTATACATAACTCATTATGATTATTCATTATGATTAATTATTAATATTTGAATCAGTTAAAGCTACACTATGTAACTTTTCCGTTCACTAGAGGTCGCCTGTTCAAAACAAAGGCGTAGTTTGATGACGCCATGTTTGAGCGCAGAATCCTGGGACATGTGGTCTTCACCTCACAGCCGGTGGAAAAGAGTCAGGATAGGACTCGGGCAGAAATCATGTTCATGGATGCGATTATTAACATTACTGTAGTATGAAGCAGAGCAAGACCGAGTGTTGTGGAGCTGAGCAAGGCCGCAGGGGCGATTGATGAGCGGGACTGTTATTATGGCATAGTCGCCGGCGGGACTTTTATTATGACACGGTCGCCGGCGCCACTTCCTCTTTTCCAGTCATGAGCATGAGGTAACACAACTCTGTTTATCGTATTAGATATATCTGAGTGTGTTGAAAAGGAAGTTATGACGTTCGCTTGGCGGCTGCTATGACACTTGCGTACTGCAGTGAGAGTACAGCGTTTCTGCTAAATAAAGCCGGAAACCGAGGGTAACGCAGATATGACGCAATCGACAGGCGACTCCCTCAAACGCATAGCTCACACGTCCCGGTTTCATTGGTTAAAATAGCAATTTCTCACGATTTACAAATAGTTGGAAACATTTGGGATATTCTGAGTACTCAACTGAACAAAATATATAACACTGGCCTAGTGGTTTTTGGATATTTTACTGCAAAAATCTTACATAGTTCACCTTTAAATAGATTAACTTGATGTAGCTACATTAACATTACAATCATTCAATCAGTTCGTCCTAAGGACGTTCAGTATTGATTATTAATTTAATTCTTAGAAAAGGATATTTTTCATGGCCACAGAAAAATAATTATTTCTTTGAATTTACCTAAGCGCATAGCAAGATCGATCATTTAAGGGACAATATGT
Source organism: Gobio occitaniae (assembly GCA_033150135.1). Lineage (NCBI taxonomy): Eukaryota > Metazoa > Chordata > Actinopteri > Cypriniformes > Gobionidae > Gobio > Gobio occitaniae. Next base: position 1,065 of record JARQWZ010004820.1, on the reverse strand, counting down.
TTGCAGGCACGGAGTCAGGACCAACATAGTATAGTGTGCACAAACTTTAATAACTAAATCACGGAACAAGACTATAACTAACAGTAGACATACATGACATACACAATATATACATGACAAGAGGTAAGGTTAAAGTGGTTGGAGGGAAAGGGTCAGAACAGATTGATGAAGTTATGCAGAAAGTCTAGAACCTTTGGGAAGAACCACCACTAATAAACTTCTTTGTCTGAACAAAGAGTTTACAGTTTTACTAACTACACAGCGATTTCTGTTTCGTACTTTACTTGCGTTTAGCCTGAGCTGTAGAAGACCGTCCGAGGTGCAGAGGTGGACAAAGTACACAACTCCATTACTTGAGTAAAAGTAAATGTACTTTTGGTTAAATATTACTTCATTACAAATGAAAGTTGTAAAGATAGATTTTTACTTTACTTTAGATTTTTAAGTAAAAGTACAGAAGTACTTGCTTTTAAAAGTACTTAAGTATCAAAAGTAAAAGTAAACGCATTATTTTATTGTTGCATTGTTGTATGAATGCACACTGTTCCATCATGGTGGTTTCAGCCAGTCATGCTCCATCTGACATGCTAGCATACCTCATTTAAATACTTGTTTAAAAGTTACAAAGCTCTTATCAAAGTCAAAATCATACTAGAAAAGAAAGGTTTCTACATTGTGTTTATTTGACAGGATTATGTAAAAAACATTCATGAAAGGACTTCAGTTAACATTATTAGCCCAACTACGTTTTTGCATGCTAAAAAGCACACTGTTTTTCATCTGCCCAAGGATGAGCATTTGAAGACTAAGTGGCTTGAAGACAAACCATACATCGTCGCGATTGTGTGTTTATTAGTCTTCAAATGTCTCATTGCATGTTTCCCGATCTCAGGAAGCTTTTATTATGGACTTCTATTATGGCACATGGTATCTTCTTCGTCTGTCTGTACCATATGGACTACATGTGCACAGAGCGCCATCCGGCTGCCAGTATGAATTGAAAACAACACATAAGATACTCAATCGCTCATGATTAGGCTATCTGCGCATTTTGAGGAAGTATTG